>PVIC010026341.1:0-24607 GCA_004025085.1 Thryonomys swinderianus | reverse complement strand
TCAGGCTGGCCCTGAGCTCACTATGGTGCCCAGGCAAGCCACCGCGAACTCAGCAATCCTCCTGTCTCTGCCTCCCGAGTGCTGAGATTACAGGCGTGAGCCACCACGCCCAGCATTATATGTGGTAACCGGGGATCGAACTCAGGTCCTTACGCTTGCGAGGCAGGCGCCGGAACCACTGAGCTAACCCTCCGGCCCTTTTAGTAAGTTTTTATTTACATCTTGACTATGTTATACAGTTACTTGTTTTCATTTTACCATGATCTCTGCAAAACCTTTTCTGATGCTAGTGTTTTAGGAAATTACATGTAATAGGACAGTAATATAGCCCACCTTTGAGAAGCAGGCCAGCTTCAAAGAACACTGAGGCCTCAGTGTCAGACCAGCTTTTGGATGTGTGGGACTACTTTTTGCTTTCTTGAAGCCTCTAGGGGGTCTGATCCCATCATGAATGCTTAATAAACTTCCTGAATTAATCATGAAGCAAACCATGCTTCAAAGTAAGTGCATGTTATCAATATTCAATATTTTACATATATATTTACAGTACTACATTTATTTCTCATATACTGTATATTACACAGTAATTGGTAAATTAAAAAATACAGAAGATCAGAATAACATGTTTGAAGACCCTAAATAACCATTTTGTTATATAAATTGAGCATCCCTCATCTGAAAAACCAGAAATGCTCCAAAATTAAAAACTCTTTCAGCATCACTGGTACTCAGAAAGTTCTGGGTTTTACCTCAGAGGTACTTATTTTTAAATCCTGTGAAATTCTACCAAACTTCAAAGTTTAAACACTTTTGTTTCCAAGAATCCCAATTATGGGAAACTCAATTTATATCAATCTTATTTTTCTCTTTTTGGTAATTTATATTTAATAAAGAAGGTGGCCTTTGTTCACTACTTAGCAAAACTGACAGTACAAAACCACCTATATTTTAGCTTGCAGACAGAAGGTCTAAGTAGGTGATGATGAACCCATGGCATGTACTGTTTCTTAACACTGAAAGCTCTAGAAGTTTCCCCATCTGTGGTGTCCAAAGGCTTTTCCTGAGACTGTGGCTTAAGTCCGGAGCTAAGTTACTGCTCTGACCAGCTCTCCTTTGTCTGTGAGAGGTAATGTCATGCTGTGTCAGCAAGTTCTCTCCTTTCCCCTGATGGTTCATGGAGAGGCCAGAGTCTTTTCTTCAGGATTTTTTATTTTTTCAGTTTCCATGACAAGCAAAAAAAAAAAAAAAGGAAAAACAAAAAACGCTTTGCTAGGTTTTGAAAAGAACTACTCCAATGATGGTGAAACTTTTAGAGATGTGGGCCCAAACTGCCACCCAAAAACCACTTATTTATCACCAAGTACCATCACTGCAATTAAACCTGAACAGTGAAGTTTCTAGTTTAGGAAAAGCTCAAATAATTAACATCTTTTGTCTTAAAAGAAACATAACATGTGTGCTACAGGTTCACTACCATTGAACCACATCTTCAAGGTTTAGATATCCACATCTTCAAGTGTTCTGTGTGGTAGCACATACCAGTAATCCCCAGCTACTTAGGAGGTAGAGGCTGGAGGATCACAAGTTGAAGACAGCACCTGTCTCAAAATAAAACTCAAAAGGTGCAAGGATACAGCTCGGTGTTTCCTGGATTCAACCCAAAGTAAAACAAAAACCAAGGCAAAACAAACAAAATATCCATTTTGTGAATACTTTTCCTCTTCCAAACAATGAATTTATTTTCATGAATTTTTAATTTAATGGTCATTTATCAAATCCTTCAGAGGAAAACATTTTCATAGTACATTAGGATTACTGTTTACGCTTTGTAACCCAAACTGGACATTAGACATTTTAAGATTATAATAGTGAAGTGAATTAGAAAGACTGGATCAATTTTAAAAACTGCTATTAGAGTGGTCATACATCACCTATTTCCAAACAGGCTTTACTGCTGTATCAAACATTCCCTTACCCCAGATCATTTGGAATAGTCTATAATACTTCATGCAAATACTATCCCACGACCACAGCCTGTGTTTTACTACCTGAAGGCATGGAAAATTAATGAGTATATAACCACAATTCCCAATTACACAGAAGTTGTGAAGAAACGTCATGCTCAGTGAAGAGATCAGTACTGAGCTACAGCTAACACCTTCCAAATTAGCTTTCTCATTACTGAGACACAGAACATGACACTTAAAAATTAAAAGAAAAGATTTTTTTCAGTTTCAGTAGATTCAGCCTAGGGCTCGCTGGCTCCAGGGCACAAGCAGCATGGTGAAAGGGTATGGGAAGAGGCTCACATCATGGTGGCCAGGAAGAAGAGAGAGAGAGAGAGAGAGAGAGAATGGCAGGGAATGAGAGAGACAGGAAGAGAAGGAGAGAGGGAGAGGAAGGGAGGGGAGGGGAGGAAAGAAGAGGAAAAGACAGAGTAACACAGAAAGAGAGAGAGATGGACAGACAGACCGAAGGACAGGATGAGCAGGAGACAAGAATGCATCCTTCTAGGTAACATCTAGACCCACCTCCAACCAGGACTGCTGTTATTCAGCTACTGAATTCATCAGTGAATGAGTCTACTGATACGTACGGAGCTCCATGATCTAATCACCTTCCAAACACCTATGACTTTTGGGGGACATGTGAGATCTCTGTCATAACACCTGCAATCTGGATATCCAGGAAAAGCACTCACAATAGCAGTCACTCCCGATATATTTTAGGCCAAACTTCTCATTCCTAATCAAAGGGAGATCACTTGGCTAGAGGTTTTCATAACTGGAATATGAATGACAATAGTAAACAGCTTAGAAGGCGGAGCTCATCAAGTCTCTGAGGAATGAAAGCAAATAGTAACAGATGTCAAACTAAGTGGCTAATTAAAGCCTTTAAGTATGTGAGGGGGAGAAAAGAGGCATACTTCATTTAAAAGTTCTACGTTTCTAAAATACTCTTCTACTGAAGAAGTGAAATAGTCACTATTAAAAAAACATAATAATGTGCATCTGCATTTCTTCTTTTTTTTTGAGACAGGGTCTCGCTTTGTAGTTCAGGCTGGCTCTGAGCTCACTATGTAGCCCAGGCAAGCCTGGAACTCAGCAATCCTCCTGTCTCTGCCTCCCAAGTGCTGGGATTACAGGCGTGAACCAACACGCCCGGCACTGTGGTATGTGATATTAATTGCTGGTAGGCGTGAGTCTCCATGCCCAGCATTGTATGTGGTTACCGGGGATTGAACTCAGGACCTTGCACTTGCAAGGCAGGCGCCGGAACCACTGGGCTAACCCTCCAGCCCTGCATTTCTATATTTTAAGAATGTCACATACATGTGTGTAAGCAATGAGTTGTGTAATAAAAGTATTTCCATATATAAATAAAGACCAGATATTTATTACTTAAATATCTCATGTGATTTTAGCTAAGTTGATGGCTAAAAAGGACTATTAAATTTTTATTAATGACTACAAAGAATCCTCCAAATTTATCTCATTTATAAAATAAAACAACTTCCTGTTATCACAAATTAAATCACATCATTTATAATATACGGTGTTGAAATTTTACATGAATATGGATCATGATTTTATTTCAGAAGCATGCTGTACTCAAAATTTCAGGACCACTAAAAACAAAACAACAAAACACCTCATAATTGACCTTAATTTTAAAGAACATAATATAAATGCCAAATATATTAATCTGATTAACAAAAAATGATGGAGTTACTTTTATATACCAAGTTGGTTAAAATTCTGTGCTAGTCAATGATTTCTTAACTTATAGCACTGTCTGAACTATCTACAAAGAAATACTGTCAAACAGTGGAAATTTAAAAGAACATCTAGAAATAGTAATTAATACAAACCTTAAGGATTGAGAAGTCTCTCTGGATTTTACCACAGCATAAATCCAATACAAATATGCCAAACCAAAAGATGTTAGTTCCCTAGATAGGTACTGTGATCCCAGAAGAATGATGTGATTTACTTTAGAGGACAATGATCATGATATCATTCAATTATAAAACTGAAGTATTCTTATTAAGGCACACATGAAAACTATGTAACACACACAGAGCATTACTCAACAACTTACTTTCCCGTGCAGTTTAAACTTCATAAATCACCCTGCAAGTTAAATTAATAATAATAATTCTGCCCTCCCATATTTAGGTTCAGCATCAATGAATTTCTCAGCCACAATTTAGGTCAATTCATAAAATTAATTTTGCAAAAGCACATTATGGATAATTCTCGATTTGTCTGTTATTAGTCTCAGATACAACTGATATGAATATTCTTACCTGACCAGGTTCTGTTCCAGTAACAGTCAAGTCTTGGATGGATCTACGTCTTGGCTGCCCGTTGCCTTTTAAAAAATAAACAAAGCAAGACACTGAAATCTATTCAAACAAGGATGGCAAGGAGGTAACTGCTACAGTAGGAAGCTGCAATTTGTTGTTCCTTGGATCTACATTAAATATTTGTAAGAAAAATGAGTTTATTGTAAAAAAAAAAATCCAAACCCCCAAAACTAGACAGAAAAAGAAAGGAAACAAAGCCGCAATGTTTAACTGAAAAGTTGCTAGTGCACAACAGAGTACTGTATATCTTAATACAATAACCACTCCTACCACATGAATAGCTGCTGAACTCTCTTCCACCATCTTCTGTCATGTGTTTAAATAGATGGATTCTTGGGGCCTGGAGCTGATGATGGCATCTATTTCAAGGACCTTACGTTACAGTTTTTAACAGCAAGACAGCTAGCAGCAGGTTGTAAGACACGACTGACTGACTGACTGGCAGCAGTACTTTGTTTCAGTGCCTCAAGGGATGGTTGGGCTTCAGTTGGTCACACCAAATCGGATTTAATCCCACTAGTCACTGCTAGAAACTGTGAACTTGTTACTGGTGAACAACACCTCAATTTTCTCCTGTCCTGAAATATACAGTGTGGGGAAGCAGGCTATTTGGTATACCTTGCTTTAGGAATTTCTATGCTAATAATAATTTGATTCCATAACAAAGAATTCTACAAACTTTAGTCTTCAGCAATATGGAATGAATTAAGCAATAGCTTCACTTGGCACTTTTATTTGGGGATAGGGTTGTTTGTACAGTATCTTCTAAGATGAAAGAACAGCTGTCTAAAAGGAAACACCAGAATACAATGAGTAACAGCTGACACAATACTCGAAATTCTTTTGATACTGAAAGATGTATTATGTAAATCTGTGACTTATAAACAGCACTCAGATGTTCACTCTAGTAAGAGTCATGGCCCAATTAACAAGTCGTTCATTTTTTTAAATGTTTAATTTCTATAATTCCGAGGAAAAAAATCTTGCACTGATCACTGTATCAGGTTAATCCCTGTGACTTCCTTTTTGGTTTTCCATATAAACTAAATGAAGCCTACAACAGAATGTGTTTAATATGTGCAGATGAATATAAAAACCATCATAGACATTCTTCAAAGTTTAAACCACCCACTTTTAAAATTTTAGTGTATTTCAGAATTCTGTGCAGTCTGAATTCAAATTTACTTTAAATTTCAATTTATCTGAAGTCCTCACTTTCCATCACAAACTAAAATCACAAACTTCCCAAACTGTACATTTCCTGAATCAGGCATACTAATACCCTTTTACGAACACTTTCAACTATCCTTGTTTCCAAGGACAAAAAGGATTCCCCACCACTATGACTAACAAGCAATTTTAGGCACATTTCATTCAACACACTCATTCTAAAATTAGCATACATGAGATAGGCTTGTAAAATTGTCTGGAATTCTCTTTCCAGATCAGCAACATTTGTGAATCTGAGGAACAAACCACCACGTGTATCTATAAACCATTATGTCACCACTGCAATAACAACCAACAGGAACTGAGTTGAGGTTGGAAGGAGGAGAAGGGCGTACAAGCTTTTAAGGAGGTAGGGTAAAGAGAGCTGACAGAACAAATGCCATAAAATGAGAGATATTCAGGCCACAGCATGAGTCAAAGCAAGCACTATTAAGTGATGCATTTAATTAGCATAACCATGGCAGAAACCATCTGGCAAATAGTTCAGACAAAGCAAAAGGGGACTGCAATCAACAAATACTTGTTGCTCCAATATTCAGTTTAAAAGTCTTATTTACAAATCAATCTCCTTATTGTAAATAAAAAACTACTGAGTGTATCCTGAGAAAAAATGAATTCTAAAAATTTTGCAACTGAACACTAATTTAGAGAAGTAGTCAATGTATATTATTCTATGGTTTTTTGGTATGTGCATTATTTGTTTTACACAAGGTAGTGCAAACAAAGTGAGTAGAAGAAAAGGGCAACAGGATGTAAGCTGAGGTCTGATCAAAGAATCTGAAACCTGCACAAATATCTGCGATTGCAATGAATTCTGGAAGTTTCATGACTAAGGATAGAGGTATCCTTAGAAATTTAAAAATCAACTCTTAGAAGAGAACATGGCTGTCCCTGCGATGCACCTTTTCCACACCCTCCTCATAGAAAGGAAATGAAAACAGCAATTTACAGGTCAATTCAGTTCTTTTTGCAGCAATGCATAAAGACAGAATATACCTCTCAAAGAAGCTGCTGTTTTAAGTACAACTGATTTCCAGAATGTGTATTTTAAAGTCATTATAGAACTCTTCCTGAGACCTGGCTTAGGTCCTAGTCTACTCCTATGGTTTTTCTTATTGGCTTAAAAAGGTTTTTAGCAGGTTGGTTAGCTCAGTGGCCACACCATCTGCCTTGCAAGTGTAAGGATGTGAGTTTGATTCTTGATACTGCCAAGAAAAAAAAGTTCATAATCTTCCTTAATTACACTCATTTTTCAATATTCCTGATATTATTCTTTTTATTTAAAATCTAACACTGTATTTTTTTTGGAGATGTCTCTTAATCAAAACTGAAAAATCTGACATTCACAATTTTAAATATTAAAAAGAATGGGGCACTGTTCATTGTAGAAATTCCTGCTGGGTGGTATATTACTACCATAAATTTCACATTCTCTTATCGATTTCAATATATTTGGTCTTTTCTACTCTTTAGAGAAGTTTTTAAAAGTTCTCCTACGAAGAGAAAGCACTGACTACTTCCTGGTAAGCTTGGCTTTCCAATAGACCAGCTCTATTAGGTTAGAATTTGAGTTTTTAGATTTTTATAAAAAGTGCTCAAGGGCTGGGGATTTAGCTCAAGTGGTACCGCATCTATGTTGGAAACACAAGGGCCTAAATTCAATCCTGGGTACTGCAAAAAAAACCCTAAAAAAAAACAAACCCCAAAACAACCCTGCTCACAGATTATAAAAAGTGGTTTTGGTACACTACAATTTGGAGATCTGTGAGGTTAAATTAACTTCCTTAATTAGCCACAAGTACAAAATCTTATTGAAATCAGGTGGTTGGTTATACATTAAAGTGTTATAGTGTATCTCAATACAGTTCCTTATGGGTCCTAGCAATGCTAATCAAAGATTTGTACAAGGTAGAAACTTGCTAAATCTTGCCAGAAAAACTCAATTTCTTCTATTTCACTGTCTCTTCATACTGACGCTGCACTTACTATTTAAGAAAAAATACTTCTTCACACTTTCAGTTAAAGAAACGTTCAAATCAGTACAGTAGACTCAAGTTAAGACTGGCCTGACATACAAACAACTTGGATTAATTAGGGTAATGGAGAATTCATCTGGCTGTTATTATTTACACCATGTATCTAGGCAAATATCCAGATCTCAGCTGTACTGACTTAAAACCAACTTGAGTTAAAACCAGCCCTTGGCAGCCGGGCGTGGTGGCTCACGCCTGTAATCCCAGCACTCAGGAGGCAGAGACAGGAGGATTGCTGAGTTCAAGGCTTGCCTGGGTTACATAGTGAGCTCAGGACCAACCTGAACTACAAAGCGAGACTCTGTCTCAAAAAAAACCCAACCAAACAAACAAAAACCAGCCCTTGGGAACTGATGGAGTTTGTAAGTCAAGGGTCTACTGTATTTACTATTCCTGAAATAAATATATTACAAGAAAGGTTATATTCTCCTGGTGTAGTAAACAAAATAACGTCCAGGTGAAGAGTACCTCTATGGTCAGCTTCATGACGCTCTCTAAAGCCCTCCTCATCTGTCAATCTACTGGTCAATATCTAAGATATCTAGAACTTCTGAAGAGAAGCAACACACAATGACAAGAAATTTAATTATTCATCTACTTGTGTGTTAAACAGAGACCTTTCAGGTACTAAACATGTAATGAAACATGAAATTTAATGTGAACTATAGGAAACAAACCCACCTATTGATAGTATTATAGCATTAATAAAATCTGTTTAACTAGAAATATTTGTAACATTTTCCAAGTTAGCTAATTTTTAAGTTATATTTATACTACCAGAATTTGTTAATCATTTTGAGAATTCAATTTTACAGTAGCAATGTAGGTGGTTAAACTATGCACAACAAATTTTATATTAAAAGCCTTCATGTTTCAATTAATTGTTTTACATTTAAAGTTATATTCAACATACTATTTTTTCAAGGGATTTAAAAATTCCCTATAATCACAGCAGGTCTTCTTGAGCATTCTGTCTACTCTCATGAGGATGCTATAGCACAACTGCTGATCTTCCTTGGTTATTGATGCTAGAAACATAGTGATTAGTCCCTTATTCTATGATTTAAATTGGAATAGTTTGTCACTCCTTTTTTTTTTTAACTTTAAGTCTTTTCATCTGTTGCACTCTGATATTTGAATTTTTAGAAGAAATGTAAAATTTAGATATTCTATTAGAACATTACTCTAATACATTTAGATATTTCACTAGAACATTAATACATTAAAATGCATAATATAGTCCTACATCTTAATCCCTGTTTCACTTGGGTATTTGAGACAGAGATAGGACAAAAAGAATTAGATGCTTAGAAAGTAACAAAAACAGAATGTGGTAGAAATAAATAAAACAAAGATCTACATTTTTATCCTTATTAAAGCACGAAAGAAAAAAACTTTTGAAAAACTTAAAGCAATCCAACAAGCTACCACTCATTCCTCTTTCTTCAAATGAAGTACAACAAATCACAATACACTGGCTGAAAAGGAGAAAGGATAATGCTTTTAAGACTCAAGTTCTAATGAAAAACATTGAAGAAAGCATTATTTTTTTTCCTTTCAAGCCTATTCCAATTTATTAATTTATAATGTCCAAAAAGCAAGTGTACTAGAAAACTGTCAACCACGGTCTAAATCTTGGGCAGAAAATTTTATGTACATTTATAAGATTGATTTTTAAAAACCTGATGTATTTTAATAGAAAAAGTATGACAGTAAAATGCACATTGCTCATAATCCCTCTTAAAATAGTCCCCCTTGCATGGAATATATGTAGCCCATCATTCTTGCCAAGGTTTGGAGTAGCTCCGGAAGTCCTCTTTCATGTCTTTATGTTGTGACAAAAAACACAGTAAATAACGACGTGAAGTGCCATCCAAAAGGAGTGTATGTGTACAAATATGGTGTCTCCTTACTATCTTATTTATCAGATTTGGTACTGCAATTTCTGGCTCTTCTCCAAGGTCAGAAAGACCAAGAAAGGTAAACATTTTTGAATGGATTCAGTACCTTGAGGCAACCAGGACAATATAGTTAAACACAATCAAAAAGGGGACTTCTAGGGTAGGGATATGGGTAAAAATGAGAATTAACTTGTGGCATATACTGGTACAAATTTCCCAATGTTATATGTGATTTTGAGATGTATATAAATTGTACCAATAAAGAATTCAATAAAAAAAAGGGGACTTCTAGAATTGCTTCAGAAAGTGCCAAGGATGGGATATGAAGAGGGAGTATTTTGTAGAGGAATAATGGCAATGTAATTTACTGTGATGCATTTAAAAATTTAAACATTCACTGTACATTATGGCTTGTATGTTTAGATGTCTTCCCAAAGCTTTATCAGATGGGGCTTTCTTTTCCAGAGGTGGCTGAATCTGGAATGTGTTATGCTGGGATTAAAGGTATGTGATCACTGACCCATTACACATGAGTGGTTTAGGAATTGCCCTAATCCTAGTAGTCTGGATGTGCAGAAAGACATTGGTAAGATTTCTTGTTGCTTTTGCTTTTTTTTTTTGAGATAGGGTCTCCCTTTGTATTTCAGGTTGGCTCTGAGCTCACTATGTAGCCCAGGATAAGATCAAACTCAGCAATCCTTCTGCCTCTGCCTCCTGAATGCTGGGATTACAGATGGGAGCCACCACACCCTGCATTTGTGATAAGTGGTACTGACTGCTGGTGGGCATGAGCCACCACCAGTATTGTGGTATGTGGTTAATGGGATAGAATCAGGGACCTTGTGCTTGCTATGCAGGTGCTGGAACCTCCAGGTAAATCTCCAGCCCACTTTTGCCATTTTTTATGTGCACGCCATGAAGTATTTCTCCTCTGCGACCCTCCTCTACCATACCATTCTGCCTTGGGGACAGCTGATTGAGGAGGGAAACTTCTACAAACTGAGTGCTAAATAAACTCTTTGCCTTTAAGTATCAGGTATTCTGTTGCAGCAATGAAAGAAAAGTAACTAATATACCATATTATTCAAAACTTTGCATAACTGGGCTGGAGATTTAGCTCAGTGGTTCCAGAGCCTGCCTCGCAAGCGCAAGGCCCTGAGTTCGATCCTGGTAACCACATACAATGCTGGGCGTGGTGACTCACGCCCACCAGCAATCAATACCACATACCACATAGCATAGTGCTGGGCATGGTGGCTCACGCCTGTCATCCCAGCACTTGGGAGGCAGAGACAGGAGGATGGCTGAGTTCCAGGCTTGCCTGGGCTACATAAGTGAGCTCAGGGTCAGCCTGAACTACAAAGCAAGACCATGTCTCAAAAAAAAAAAAAAAAAACAAACCTTTGCTTAACTGGCAACACAAAGGCAGAACCTTCTCCACAAGTGAAGCGTTAACAAAATGTTATACATTCTCTTGGTAATTACTCCTAACTGTGACTTATCTGATAATATGGAGGCAGATCAATCTGTGTGGTGACAGCGAAATTCTTACAGCTTTCAGTGACACTGGGCAGCTCCCCACCACTGAAACTTGGTGTTTAGGGACAGGAGCACAGTAGAAAGTAAAAAGTAGAGTTACTGTACTAAAGTTTGTCAATAATTCAGCACCAGGAATAATGGAGAAAAGGCACAGAAATTGTATAGTCTGATCTATCTACTCATAAATTTATATATGACCTAAAAGACTATTACATTCATAGCTATTGCTGGTAGCCATAAAGTGCTTTTTCATCCTCATCTGAAAGACTCCATAATAGACAATATTTTTGGAGAGTAAGCAGAAAAGATGATTAGGGTCTCTGGATTTGTTCACCTGTCACTATGATAGACATCTGACCTGTTTAACCATCATAAAACCATTTTGTGATGCTTGAAGGAGCACTCTTATTGAAAAGCACTTCATTCTAAAAGATACACATACTTTGCATTTAGCCAAAGAGAAGCATTGCTAAAACTATTTATTTGTAACAAATAAGATTTTAAAACCCCTATATTTTAAGAGTGCTTGTAACTGGATTCCAGTGCCAATAATCATTCAAATATATCAATAAATAGCTTTTTTTTTTTTTTTTTTTGGAGACAGGGTCTCACTTTGTAGTTCAGGCTGGCCCTGAGCTCACTATGTAGCCCAGGCAAGCATTGGACTCAGCAATCCTCCTGCCTCTGCCTCCCAAGTGCTCAAATTATAGGCGTGAGCTGGGCATTGTGGTATGTAGTACTGATTGCTGGTAGGCGTGAGTCACCAGTACTGTTTTATTTGATTACTGAGGATTGAACCAGGGACTTTGTGGTTGCTAGGCAGGCACTGGAACCACTGAGCTAAATCTCTAGCCCCCAAAGAAATATGTCTTAATACCACAAAATTTTTGGGAAATCATTTAGAGCAAAAACATTTCTGAAAGTATTAAGAAATTTTAGAAACTACCATCTTTTTTCATAATTCAATCGTTATATAGGTAATATTCTCTAAAGGTTTGTATTTTGATGTGACTTAAATATACAACTTTGGGCTGGGTGTGGTAGAGTAAGCCTGTCTCCCCAGTACTCTGGGAGACTGAGACAGGAGGCATGCAAACTAACTTACTTACTGTTTGGATGTCTAAGGGTGAGGGGAGGATTGAAACAAAAATTTTAATGAAATTATTACTGAATATTTTCATCAAACAACATTGTTGCTCTGCCAACTAACAGCAGAATTAAGGTTTTCTGATTCCATAAAGGACTCAATGTCATGGTGTCCCTGGGTGAGGAGCTCTACTTTATGTGAATACTATCTTTGTCTTTCCTTTTTTTGAACATTTCTGTGACTGAAAACAGGAGAAAATGGATGAGATTTGTTGGAGTTGGAAGTTCTGGACTAGAGTTCTAGCTGTGTGACAGTGGGAAAACTATGTAAGTTCATGATACCTAAATTCATCTGTAAAATGGCTACAATTTCATCTGATAACCTAGCTACAAGTTTGTTATGAAGGTCAACAAAGATGATATTCTTTATACTACGTTGTAGTTCACAAAGCACATTTAAACAGGCTTCTCAGACTCAGCTTGTTGGACTTGCTAATTCCTGCTGCAGAGGGCTATTTAACAGTATAGGTGGCCTCTAGCAGTATATGCTTGTACCTCCTGACAGTTACAAACTAGTCTTCTTTCTCCTCTACTCCTTCCCCACCATCTTGTATAGTCCTGGCTATACTATTACCTACATATTTGTTCTTAATGCTTAGCCATAAAACCCAATTTTGATTATACTGCTATCTCTCTAAGTTTTCCTGATTGTCTCAAAAGATAATCATGGCTGAGTAGAATTTAATTTTAAATGCTGCCAGTTCTTTAAGTCAGAGCATTATTCCCTTATATGCGGTAACTTTCAGCAGAGAAATTAAATGATTCTAAATACTTTAACTTCTAACATGGTCCTATCAATAAATAAAAATCACTACATAAAAATTAATACTAAAGATGTGGTTCTTTTATAAAATGGAGTATTTCTCTGCCATAAAGAACGACAAGTTTGAGTCATTTATACTCAAATGGACATACCTTGAGGATGTACTCATAAGTGAAATAAATAGGTCAGAGATGTGTAACTACCATATATTTTCTCTGGTATGAGAAACTGAAGATATAAATGAATGCTGGAGTGTATGACAGATACTGTGAAACAGAAAATATTCAAATGGTAAAGGGGATAGGGACATATAATGTGGGGAAAGAAATGAGATAGTAAAAAAAGGAAACAGCTTACGTATATATGGGGTTGGGGGGAATGGGAAAAATGAGAATTAAGTCGTGTCACAAATTTTCAATGCTGATTGTAACCATGATGTGTATATAAAATGTCCCAGTAAGATCAATTAAAAAATTAATCAAGGGCCGGAGATTTAGCTCAGTGGTTCCTGCGCCTGCCTCGCAAGTGCAAGGTCCTGAGTTTGATCCTGGCGACCACATAGAATGCTGGGCGTGGTGACTCACGCCCACCAACCATCAACACCACATACCACAGTGCCTGGTGTGGTGGCTCACGCCTGTAATCCCAGCACTCGGGGGGCAGAGACAGGCAGATTGCTGAGTTAGAGGCTTGCCTGAGCTACATAGTGAGCTCAGGGTCAGCCTGAACTACAAAGCGAGACCCTGTCTCAAAAAAAAAAAAAATTAATCAATACTATTAATTGAACAGCAACAATGACAATATTTTACAAGAAAAACTCAGGAGAAATTAATTTGTTCAACAGACGAAATAGTCTCTAAAATTATATAATTATATATTTGTCTCCTAGTTCCTAGTTACAGGAGATACTCAATAATTACTTATTTAACAAATACCTATTGCACTACATGAAGCATTGAGCTAAAGGGATAGCTCAGTGGTATAGTCTTGCCTGGTATACATCAGACCCTGGGCTTGATCCCAGAACTACAAAACAGAAAAGTGGCATTCTTCAGGGCTGAAGATGTTAGCCAGTGGTAGATTACTAGCTTCTTTTGTACAAGATTCTAGGTTCAAACCCCAACACAGAAAGAAAGAAGTTAGGAAAGGAAAAAAAAAAAAAAAAAAAACTGAGTCAGCTACTAATGACATAATCAATAGTAACTAACACAGACACGGAGTACTATCTTTACAGAGCTGTGAGTTTAGTAGAGGAAACGCATTCTAAAAATTAGGTATTCAGGGCCGGTGATTTAGCTCAGTGTTTCCAGCACCTGCCTTGCAAGCACAAGGTCCTGAGTTCCACCCCCGGTAACCACATACAATGCTGGGCATGGAGACTCACCTCCACCAGCAATCAATATTATATATCACAGTGCCGGGTGTGGTGGCTCACGCCTGTAATCCCAGCACTCAGGAGGCAGAGACAGGAGGATTGCTAAGTTCGAGGCTTGCCTGGGCTACACAGTGAGCTCAGGGCCAGCCTGAACTACAAAGCGAGATCCTGTCTCCAAAAAAAAAGGTATTCAAGTACAGTGTACATACTACACTAAAAGCCCAAACACATCCAATACACATAGTACTAAAAATTCATTCAAATTATATACATGCAGGTGTCTGGGGAATATGATGTAAATACGGTGTACTTCCTAAATGCTTCGGTAAATGGGGAGGAAAATCTAAAGCAAAAAATGAGTACTTTTTTGGGACAAAAACAGCATAATCAGTTTTGAAGGTCAGTATGCCATTTGAATTTCTATTACAAAATGGTAATATTTATTTATGAAATAATTACCATAAGAGGAAAAAAAAAACCAGCTTACCAATTTGAGACAATGAAACAGCATCATGAGTTAGATGTAACAGTAGAGTTTTCTGAAATTCTATTGTTCCTATATATTATCAACCTGATAATATAAAGGAAGTAGAATTAACCATTTGTTTTAAATGATTTTTTTTCTTTTTTGGCAAGAATACAAAAAGCAAATCTCATCTAGTTGTACTTTGTTTCTCTGTTATAGGTTAAGAAAAAAGGTATTAGCAACAATCTTCTATCAACTTTGTAACCCTTGTTACTACCAGAAAGAGGCTAGGACGGAAAGCCTAGAGTGGCTCCAAAAGTGATGCACTGAGGAAGGAAGGAAATCAAGGGTAGGAAACAATTCAAAATCCTCTTCGTTCTGCTGGGTCCAAAAATGGTGTCAGTTTAGCACATGTATCTACTACCAAGGTAAAAGGGACAGAAACCTGATGATGTTCTTCCTTCTGTGAAAAGGTTTACTTTCCTGTGTATTTTATCCATCCTATTAGAGATCCAAGGTTATCTTTTCAAGCACATTTTAGAACAAAGACATACTTTTTAAAATCTGTCTCCCTAATGAGTATGTGTAAGATATGTAGTATATAAAAATTGGAGCAAGAAGCATTTTATAAGTACCAGGGATCATTATTCCGGTTCCACATTATTAGACCAACTCAGGTGATCTATGATACCTGGTATGACGATCTCAGGGACATCCAGAATGTTGCCAAATGAAGCGGTTTTACGGTGGCCCCGTTTAGGCTTGGAATAGGCTGCAAAAACACATATATACAGTATACATGCAAACAACCACAAATAGTAACATAGAAAACAATGAACTACCAAAAAAGAATAATTCTCAAACAGCTATGTTAATAACGTCATGCGGAATATCATGCAGAACTATCTAACTTTTCATCCATGCTTACAGAAGGCATGATTAAAGAGCAAACATTTAACAATAAGATTCACACGCTGGTTTTAATTAGCGGGAAAGACAGACAAACAATGCTGCAGGGTAATGAGGAGGGTGATTTTCAAAAATATTCATAGAAACAATCTAGCTAAGTGAAATCAATGACATGTGATAAGGGCTGGGAGGGGAGGGGAGGGGAGGGGAGAGAGAGGAGTTAATAAGAAATAGGCTGCCATATTTAATTACACAAACACGGGAATACATTTTTGTTAGGTGCTTCTTGAAGTGTGCTATAAAGAAATTCAGTGGTTAAATGATAATTATTCAATATGAAATGTATATGCTTTCCTAATTATAAGTACTCAAATATTTCTAATAAACATATTTACTAGTTTTTCAGAGTCTAAGGTAAGTCCCCTTTAAGCAAGGAAGTTGTAAAAAATTGGAATATGAACCTTACAAAGAAGACAATTCAAAATTAAATTCTGAATATATGAAATCCAAAAGCTATACAATAGAATATGTCCTGCATTTAGACAGAGAGGGTAAAATCTAATGTTTATGGTTTTCTTTAACCCAGTAAAATATCTTTTCTATAAGGAATAATTATAAATCAGTAGTTGACTAGAAAAATACTACTACTGAAGAGATAAAACTATCACAGTTCTAACTTTTTGTTTTAGGGTAGAATTATCATTTGGTTAGTCTTCTTTCTTGAATGATATCCCTAAAATGAAAAAGATTCCCTAAAGTGTAGGGTTGTTTCTCCTCAGAAATCCTCGAGACTTACAGAGACCAGAGTGTTTACCAATGACTGGTGCCCTCCACTCAACTGCATTTCTGCATATCCACCTTTAAGAGATGACTTGTAATTTTCCCATCTTTATTCTTTCCTTTTTCTTTTTTTTTTTTGTGGTACCAGGGATCAATCTCAGGCCATTGTGCTTCCAAGATAGGTGTGGTACCACTTGAGCTAAATCCCCAGCCCTCTATTCTTTCCTTTTTTCTTAGTAACAGGATTCTGCCTTTATTTTGAACAGCAATGTTTCCAGACTAGTGTCCATAGCTAAGGAGCTATTTGTAGACATCTATGTCATTCTAGTCAATGACATTTACATGGATGTTATAGAGAAAGCTCCTTCAAACAGGCCGGCTGTCCTTTCACCTGCTCCTAGTTCTACTTTCCCACTGCCTGGAATGAGGAAGCGAGGAATGACACTGTAAAAGCCATTTTGGACCATGAAGTATCCTTGAGGATAGAAGCAACACAATAGGGATTGTGACACAGAAAAATAAGAGGTCAGCTCCCTATTATGAAGCCAACCCCAGGCTTGTCTCTATGTGGAAAATAAAGCTTATGTGTCACACACACTGTTACTTTGGATATTCATGTCTAATGGATTATAGTGCTCGCTGATGATAAAATCAAGGATCAAGGTTAGGTGAAGACAAGTATAGTATGATGAGCCATCTGGACCACCTCTCTCTGAAAAGAGCGCCACGTACAATGAGAACATTGTATTTTGAGAATAAAAGATAAACTGAAAAGACCTAAAAAAAAGGTGGTTAGCTGAGTTAAAAATATATATGGATGTATACATTTACATGCATACATATTTAAAGGACTAAAGGTAATTACACAAAAATGTTCAATTATTATCTCAATTAGGATTATATAATTTTTTTGTTTATATTTTCACATCAAAATGTGTCTACTTTTATATCACTTCCCTACCATCATGAGGAGAGCCAGCAAAAACCAAACCAAACCAAACTCAAATTAAGCCAACATTATTAAAATGAAATCTGGTTAGGAAAAAAAGGTGTCAGTTCTCTTAGCTAACAAAGTATGTAACTGTTTTAATGCTGACCAGCTAGCTCTCTCATGATTAATAATTTTAAAAACTGATAAAATACAATTTATAAAGCTTACTTTTTAAACATCTAATAAAACTGTCACTATCTTTGATTTTACAATTAAGTGAATTGTCTACAACCAGCGCAGCTACCTATGGCACTGGAGGGAAGGAGGGCAAACAGCAAACCTGAATCGTATTAATCTACATCACCATTTTTTTGCTAACTTTGAAACAAAATATTTGCTATTACTTGAGCTTAGCACAAAACTCCACAATAATCAAAATCTGTTTTGGTTTTGACCAATTTCAATTGCTCACTTACACTTTAAGCTCATGTTTGAGCAAATGGATTACATCTAATAAGATGTATGATTGGGAGGATATATTTTAATTAGCCAAATAATTTTTAAATCGTATTTTCCTTAGAATTGGAGGCAAAGGCATAAGCCATCAGAAGCTTATAAAGTTTACTATCCTACTTCCTGGTTAAAAAAAAAGACATAAAAATTCTCTGACATCCTCACTAGAAATTCCAATGATAAGGCTGTTTTCACTCTCCTTTAAACTGCTGTTCCTTTTACCTGTGGTCGCCACGATCCTGGCTTCTATTTCAGACATGTCTGCGCTCATCCTCTTGCCCTCAGAGGTTGGTGGCAGGCTCTCCACACTGCTGCCACGTGAGGCCCCCAGGCTGAGACGGCCAGATTCGCTCTGTCAAAATGATAGGTCAATCGGAATCACTAAGGTCCTCCAGATTTAGAAGTCCTGGGAAGTCTGGAAGGGAGATGTCCAGTTGAACCCTCAGGGGTCCTGTACTGCTCTGAGAGAGGAGGGACTCCTGCAACGAGGGGGAGCTACAGCTGAGAGGAGGACAAGCCAAGTACTATCACCACTGAGTCAGCAGTTAAATACCCCAATTATTAGTCAATTTAAATGCCTGGAGCAAGAACAAAATCAGAAAGGAAAAACAACTTGTTTGGTAAAGGTGGTACAGCTTTTCTAAATCTTTGTTCTTAAAGTTATCTACCTGTTTTAGGAATCAGTATCTATATAACAGATAATGGCAAATAATTTTAGCTAGATATTATGAGTACTAGTAAGGTTACCATATAATTTTACTTTTAAAAACATAACAAACCTGTTGCTTGGCCTGATTTTTCAACAGTTTTGATTCTAAGCGTTTAATGGTATCATTTGTAGCAGAAACTTGCTCCATGTTAGTGTCACTTTTATTGCTGGTATTTGTCGAGGCAATGTCCATGAATGAGCCTAGGAAAGCAGAAACATTCATGACTAGAGGTTGAGAATAATACAAATGTTTCTTTAAATAAATATAAAATCTTTTCTAAACTGGCAAGACATGAATAGAAATAAAAATACTATAAATTTTTTAAAAAACACTAGTAGATACCCAAAACAAGCCCATATTAAGTAGTTTTAGAACAGTACAAAAAAGTTACTAGAATGCCTAAATAATCATCTAACAGTCAAAAATAGCTTGAGGTAGTAGAACTAAGGGCAAATAACTGAAAAGACAATGAAAGGAGGAGTGAGTACAAAGAAGAATCTGGAACTCAGTCTGGAACATGTTAAGTTTGAGTTCCGATTGCATATCCATACTGGGGGAATTTGTAGAAGTTGTCTTATAATTACTTCAGTATTCTTGAAAATAGCAAAAACAGCTGGAAATGAGGAGTCGAAAAGTGTAAGTGCATCACAAACAATGATAAAGATATAGGAGAGAGGACATGGCTAAAATATAATTTTATTATATTTTACAGCTCTAACTACCATATGAGGGCAGTACATGAGAGTTCCTTTCAGCCACATTCAACTGCACTGATCCAGGCAGGGAATACACTAAACTTTATCAGGCTTGTGGTTTAGTCAAGCAAGTTGGAGAAAGGGGCTAGAATGCTAAGCATTATTCCAAAAAATTATAATAGACAGCTGAAAGTAAATGGAGAGATAAAGGGAAAAGGGGACCTAAGAGGATTAAATGTCAGTGAGAAGGTGGAAGGATCAAAGGAAATGGTGGAAACAAGAAGAGGGTTTGGTAATACGGGAAGAAACAAAACACACAACTCTAGAGAAGTTTACTTTAGAATTCAGAGCAACTAAAACTTTTTCTGTAAAATGAGAGTTTGAGAATAACTAGCTAAACAGTTAAATACCTCAAAATATATACAACTATTGTTAAGGAGGAGGAAATAGATCAGTAAATACATTTGTTAATAAAAATGAAATTCTAATTGCAGGATAAATCTACTTGCACACATAAACCTTTTAGATATAAACAGGAATACAACATATTTTGATAAGTACAATTCTTCTAAGTTAGAAAAGTGCGATTTCTACTACTATTTATGACCATGAACTATCATTTTTATACTTCATATTTTGGACAATTGAAGAATGTTTAAGAAAAATATAGGTTCTTAAATAAGTCTCTATAGAAGAAAATAAAAAAGAGGGTTCATATTGAAGACATGCTATATACATGTATGATAATTTCTAATACTATTTTATCTAGTAATATTCATGCCAAAAAATTTTCAAATTAAGAATGACATTCACAGCAATAAACTACCCAATCTTTTCATATGGAACTATGTAAAAATTCTAACACTTGGAAGCAGGTCTTCAATGACTCCCTAATCTAGCTACTTCAAGAAATACGATACACCGGGAAATTCAAAGTGCAGTCAATCATATGAAACAAACAAATTAAAATGTAAATAGGGACATCACTCATTGCTGTTTGATTGTAATTTCACAGGAATGGATAAAATAAAATCAGGTTGTTTCTCCTTTCTATCCATTACCTGTGCTGGTGGCGGAGTTGCTCTGCCCTTCATCTGAATACTGACAAGGATACTGTAACGGCTCATCTGCTCCCGGAAAGTACTATATATGAAAAGAAAATCACAATTTAAACAATTTTTAATATAAATGTAGTTTTCTTAAAATTAATTTGTAGTGTTTATCTGAATTGTTTTCTTTTTGTGAAATTCGACTGGAGCAGTTGAAGGTTTGTTTTCTGTAAGGTATATACTGAATTTGAAGTGCCTATAGTTTGATTCTCAGAGATGACAATACAACTCCCTTTTGAATATCAATTGTGGACAATGCCATGCACCTACCTAAGCATCTAGTTTATATGGAGTCTAGATAGTCTTGAAGAAAACAGCAAGTATTTCTCTAGAGGAACATATGGAATAGAATAATATCATTTCTCACAATTACATGAAACAAATTCATGTTGTCATACCCATAATATATACTTCTAACATGGCAAAGATAGTTAGTCTGACAACTGAGACTGGTATACCACGTAATAACTGTTAGTTATCTAAAATGCTTTTCTATAAATTGACATTAACTTCAAAAATATTTACTGGAAAAAAATTAGAATTAGAGAAAAAAGCAAAGTACTCTTCTCAAGTTTGATAAAGCATATACGAATAAAAGAATAATCTGAATAATTCATATAGATCAACTTAGATTAACATTGTTACGTTTGCTTACACACACACACACACACACGTGCGTGCACACACACACACGCACATGCACACAATTTAGGACCGAGGGTTCTATCTATAGCTAATTCAAGCTGTTTTGCCTTAGTGATTTTTATAGAATAAACTAAATCATTGATCATTTATGGAAGCACTTAGTCTATATTTGAGAAGACTGTAACTGTAAAAGTCTTCTGCTGAACAAGTTATTCTGAAATTCATGTGCTTTCATAAGTACTTGAACTTATTAGAGTAAAAGTACAGTTTATGATTTTTATTAGTATTCTAGAAATTAAAAGCTTCAAATATGTGAAGCAATTCTAAAATATCTGATTTATAGATTAGGAAGATTTGTCACATGAAGTGAATTTTCTTAAGTTAAAAATTCCATCAGCTCCCCCAGATTATTATGTGTGAAATATAACGTTTGTAGTGCCCTACAGAAATAACTGAATTTTTGATGAAAATCTCTACCAGAAAACTCAAAATTTAGGTAAGCATGTTATTAGTCTTACTATATGTGAGTCCTGTGAAGGCTTTAGGTCTGATCTAATTCTGCTTCTCACACTATAGATCCAGGCCCAGAAACAAACTTACTAGTAATGTGAGTAGTACAGAAACTCAAGTATAGAAACCTACTCTCACCATCTTTTCATTATAAAGAATGACATTTTTTTTCCTAAAACATAGTTTACTCTTCTGATTATGTGAGTGATGAATACCTACTCCAACTTGGAGGATACAAAGTAGAAAATGGTAACTTTGCCTTTATTTTAAAAGCCCACTAAAACTTAGTGCACATTAAGTTCCCCTAAACCCAAAGCCCCTCAAAAGAAGGATTATACCCGCATCAAGTGAGTCATTATTTTCACAATTTCCTCCATTGAAGGTCGCTGAGAAGGATCTTTAGACCAACAACGAGTCATCAGGCTCTCAATGGGCTTAGGTAAATTTTTGATCAGTGGTGGTCGAGTACCTAAAATTAAAAATTAAAGGCAGGTTGAAAGAATGTATTTACTCAAAGAAGGGTGGAAGCTTTTTATATGTATTTCCAAAGCAGCATTTATTTTACAGATCTTGTAATTTAAGATGTGAATTTTTGTATTAATGAAAGTACTTTTTCAGTTTTTTAGATATACATTTATTTTCTCTATGTATATTTCCATAAAGGAGAAACCAAAAAACAGGTTATGGTAATAATAAAACAGAATTAATAATATTTGATTTGTGATAAACATTTTACCAAATAGCAAAGGCTTAATGTGTTTTATGGTAATAATAAAACAGAATTTATAATATTGGATTTGTGATAAACATTTTACCAAATAACAAAGGCTTAATGTGTTTTATGGTAATAATAGAACAGAGAATTTATAATATTGGATTTGTGATAAGCATTTTACCAAATAACAAAGGCTTAATGTGTTTTATTAAGAAAAGTAAAATGATGGGTTGAGGAAACTTAACTTATATTTTCAAAGTCGTTGCAAAAACTTCAAATGTGTTAGAGAAATCATCTTCTGTGTTTAGAATGTTGTTCACTATGATGTTATACTTAAGGACTTGCAAATGAGCCTTTCCTGGGAAGTGGACCTTACTGGTGCTGTGAATCAATCACTTCATAAGTTGAAAACTGCCAACATTTTGTGACTATTAAGGGCTCTTTTTAAAGAAGGCCTCAAATCGGTGATCTTTGTAATTTAATCAGTTAACAAGTTAGTTCTTTATGCCTTATTTTACTGACATTCAATTGAGAGGCAGCAAACCCAAATTGTCTTAGTCAATGCTCCAGTCTTCTTCACAATGAAATGAAAAGGCATTAACACTGCAATTGATACAAGAACCTGATAAAATGGCTAAGATTACTCTGATGATAGTAGCATTTGGCTACTTTAAGGTAAGCATAGTACCACTTGAACTAAATCCCCTGCCCTGTTTGAGTAGTCTGTAAATGACCTACACAGGACAGGCATTTGATTTTATCATGTGTGAAAGTGTATAAAATGTATAAAAATATATTTATCAGAATAATTACAGTGAAGTGATAGGAATGAAATAGTGACATTAAAGTTAAGCAGGTGAGCAATTTTCTTTTAAGGGATTACTTTCTCATGCATAGATAAATTTTATTAATGAAGATATATTTTATATGAGGTTAGAAACATTAGTATGGGCATAAAAGGGTCAGAAGGATGTAGGTTATTTAACCTTTCCAGAGCTCAGTTTCCTAATTTATAAGGCAATAGTACTTACTTCATAAAAATGGTAAGAAAAAGGATTTGTGAAATACTTTAAATTTTGCCTATTTAAACTTAACAACTCTCCCCCCCCCCATACTGAGGATTCAACCTATGACCTTCACACTGAGCTACAACCACAGGTTCTTTTCTATTTTGTATTTTGAGACAGGTTCTTGATAAGTCATTGTTACCGGGTGGGCCTCAAACTTTCAACTCATCTGGCTTGACCTCAGACAGTACTGGGATTATTGGCATGCTCCACCATGCCTAGCTACAATTCTTACTAGTCTTTATTTTATCTCCTCCATAAGACCCTTCTTTCCCGTGGAGAAAAACAGTAGATTTTATTTATGTATTTATTCTTTCCAGAGTTCAGTCCAACTCTTCCTATCATCAGGAGACAGACAGCTCTAGCTGTGCAATGACTGATGGCCCCCACTAACTGGTGCGGTCAGCAAATGTTCTCAGCCCTGTATGGAAATCAGTGCTCTTGGCATTGCCCTGCTGGGTCTGGGGAGGAGGGCCAGAAGATGCTATTGGGAAAGTAGGATGATAACAAAGAACTGTATATTTCTCTTTTTTTTTTGAGACAGGGTCTCGCTTTGTAGTTTAGGCTGGACCTGAGCTCACTATGTAGCCCAGACAAGCCTCGAACTCAGCAATCCTCCTGCCTCTGCCTCCAGAGTGCTGGGATTACAGGTGTGAGCCACCAGGCCTGGCACTGTGGTATGTGGTATTGATTGCTGGTGGGCATGAATCACCACACCCAGCATTGTATGTGGTTATTGGGGATGGAACGCAGGACCTTGCGTTTTCAAGGCAGGCGCCAGAACCACTGAGCTAAATCTTTGGCCCAAGAACTGTACATTTTAACCTTAGGGATAAGTGGTCTTATCCCTAACGATGACAAGAACAATCTTCCAAACAGGAACTACAGGAAATGTATTACAGAAAAATTTCCTTTCACAAACCGTTATGAACAGCCCACATGATTCGGAAAGCTGGGCCGCCAATCTCATCAAAAGGTTTCCGACGCGTTATTACTTCCCACAGGATAATACCCCAGCTGAAGACATCACATTTCTCACTGTAATTGCTACCTACAAAAGAAAGCAGTGTAATCTTGAGACATTTTCTTCCCACATGACTTACAGCAATGACTGTTTTTACAAACTTTTACAATGGGTATCTTGACAAAAACAAGATGTTACCATATACAGAGGTGAGAAATTACTCTTTCAGAAATACAA
>PVIC010026340.1:5970-24703 GCA_004025085.1 Thryonomys swinderianus | reverse complement strand
TGTGTGTGTGTGTAAGATACTGAGCCATAGATATGTCCATATATGTGTGTATATATGTAGGTATATAATAAAAATAGATGGATAATTATTTGATAAAAATTTAAAAAATTCCAGGCTGATTGTTTTTTTTTAAATAACAAACAGGGTTTTCATTAATGCCACAGAAGGATATGGTCCCTTTAGAAAACAGGTTCTTTTGAAATAGAACATATATCTAGGTAACTATTAGATAATAAAAACGCGGTTTTATAACCAAGTACTAAAGTGTTACAGAACATGCCCACCAAGGTGCATCAATAGATTAACTCCTTTTTAACTAGCTTGTTTTCCTTCAAGAATATTTCTATCAGGAGTACAATGATCTAATAGTACCACGATAGTCTAACAGTCATTGTCATTTATTAAAATGTTGATTGAAGAATTTAGGCTACTTTATTCAGAATTTTTCTGGAGGTGAAAATATTTTCTTTATTCTTGGTGAGAAAAAAAAGGAGAAGCAGTACTAAATCCACTAAGTAAAATCCTGTACCAAACAATCTCTTTAAGGGTATTTTTGTCTCTTCTGAAATCCATGAATTTCTGTTACAGACACCTTGGGGAACAATGGAATCAATATCCCCCACTGGGCTTTCTGGGTTTTAAAATTCATGAAAGGTACAGGTAACAGGGGCAATATGTGGGGTAATGGCAGTTGGCAATTAAAAACCACAGTATTTTATAGACCTATGATAAATAGTATGTACAAACCATAAGTATAAATGTGTGTGTAAAACTATAAACTCAACTAATACTTGTGAAATCTATCTTTAAAGGCAACATACCCATTGTGAAGTTGAACCTTAAGATTTATGCAATGAAAACAATAGGAAAACTTTATAAAGATATGTGATTAATTTAGCTACCTGTTCTAATTTAGATTGTCAAGTCCTCCCCTCCCATGGGGTACTGAATGAAACCTCCATTATTTTCTGATATTTCTTCCATATATTCAGGACTATATAGTTGCACATTGGTGTGTAACAATTTTTGATGCTATTATAAACAGTGTTTAATTAATGTTTCTGGTAGAATCATGTTTTTGATCCAGATTCACATTGTCTCTTGTTTAGGAAAGATAAAACTTACCTTAAATAATCAATTATCAGATTCATATCTTAAACATTATAGCTGCTTCTGGACCCAAAGTCTCATGTACTGGTCAATTTAGTTTCTAGCAAGTGGACCCAAGGACTGGTAGGGAAAAGACTCAGCTTGATGCTTTGCATTGCCATATGTAGAAATCTACCACACTGTCCAGTTGACTTTCAAATATCAGTCCTGACCATCACACACCCTGAACTAGAACCATTTTCTTGCCACAAATGGCCAACAACAATGAAAATCCTGAAGCAGCTGACTTCAGGGTATCTGTGTAAAGTTGAGAAGAAGTAAGAACAGTCTCTAGGTTGGGGCAAGGGCCAAATGCTTCTGACAAATGTGCTTGAAATGCTATAGAGGTCTCATTAGCTCTGTCATCTTCTTTAAGATTTGTTAAAATGAAATTTTAATACCAAAAATACTTCTGATAATGTAGGAAGTATTTCAACTCTTATTCCCTTCATGAATTTGTACACAATTTGAACAAAATATATCATTTTACTTTTAAAAGGGTTTTTTTTTTTTGTAAAGTACTTTAGGTTACCGTGATAAATCACCTCAGGGAGTGAATTATGAGAAAGAAACAACTAACATTGAGTCCTAGACAGATTATTCATTTTCCTTTCGCCACTGTATCTTTTAAGAAAAAGAATAGCTATAGCCTAAGTGGGAAAAATCTATAATAAAAAAGATCTTATTCACAGAGGTTTATATCAAGAGAAATTCCATTCCACCCCAGTAATACTGCTTAACATGTGATCTTTCCATTTATGTCCTGAAAAGCTACTTGTAGTTTTACCCACAAAATATCTAAACAGTGGTATTGAATTGACTACTTATATATGAAATTATGCTACATTCTTCTCTTAGGGATTCAAAAACATGCTGATCCATAAGAAAAATCGACTCCAAATACATATTTGCTTACATTCATGTTCATTTTATTATGAACACTTCTTAACATTTCAGCCTTTTACTGAGAGATAGAACATGGAAAGTTTTTTTTTTTAATTTCTCCCATTCCCTAGAAGACCTCAGTGCATATACAGAATGCCATGTAGATCCTAAGCATGCTTGGAAACCTTTGGTGTTTTTGCAAGGCTGAGGGAAGCCATTCATTACAATCTTTATCATATGTCAGCACCAGTCTCCCGAACTGATTTTCAGTTTTACTTAGCTGTTTTCACCTCTATTCTTCGTATGTGTTCAGCCAAGTACATATTTTGTGCCTTCAGTTATCTTTTCCAGTGACATCTCAAAGTCTGTACTTCCTAATTCTAGATGTAGCACTACCTTTTGAAACTTTAATTGGTTTAGTGGTTTCAGGTGTTTTGGTAATTTTTATCTGTGGTTTTAAGAAATCTGTATTAGAGATTTGTAGCACTCAGATTCCCTTTTTAAAGATCATACCTGTACTCAAATAAATGGCAATAAAGTTCATTTAATACATACTTATGGACACCATTTGGTTATTTAGCTTTGTAAGAGACAAGGAAAGGGGACATCACTAAAGACCTATGCTGTAGGTCCTATCCTCCTATCAGCCACTTATAGGAATATATATATAAATCTAATATTAAAATCTTTTACTTGTCTGCAGCGTATTACACCTTGCAATTTGACATTCAATATACTACCCTAAGAGTTTTGTTCCACTCTCACATGTTTATTTGTCATTTGTACTTGTTTGTCTTAGATGTCAAGTGTTCTTGGGACCATACTGAATTATTTCACTAAGTTTATATACTCTTCATTGAAATATTACACAATCAGTTTTGGAATTCTGAGAACAATTTAATATTAGACACCAGTTCTCCCACAATCTCACAGTGTATAATAATACTTCTAGCTTTTCTAAAGTGTTTGAAATCAAACTTCCTATTATGTAGTACCTAACGATATGAATGAGATATAAAAATAAATTTACATCTCTTTACAATATTTTAATTGACAAATTATCAAATAATTTTTACTTTTAGTTTTATAACATTGAACACATCAACATATTACAATAAAATTTTACAACATATTTACAAGGTAATAGTGAATTGAAATTTACATTAATGTCAATATTTGCAGAAGAAAAATACATTTATTAAAAGTATCAAGAAATGGGAATTTTTCAAAAACATTTTGTAGAATAATATCCCATTCGGGGGCACATTCTTTACCACCATATTAATTATTGTAATTTGACTTTAAAGTTAAGCAGGAAATTAAATAGAATCTTTCTAAAGTTTAATTTATTCTTAACATTATTTGTGAACCTCAGAGAAAAGAGGTATTAATAAAGAGTAATTTTGCAAATCTTCATTATCCTCATATAAAATCACTACTTAGCTTAGTTCACTTATGAGATTAATGAAGATAAATGAACTCCATAGTTCATATATAACTAACAGAAATATCTGTTTTTTGGATTTTTGTGTGGATATGACCATTACAGGTCAGGTTCTTATAAATTTCTTACTATAAATACCAGAACTGTAAGTACAATGGCCTTATCATGTATTTTACAAAGTAAAGAATTTAAAGTGAAAAATGTAAACTATTAAGACATTTTAAATGTGATGGCTGATCTGTTTTGGTGTCTATAAGAAGTTTTTGTAGCTTTCAATACTCTCAAGAATGTAGAGATGCTGAGGAAATATCTGTTGGCTTTGTGTCCTTAATGACATTAAGTCTAAATGGGTAATGAAGTAGAAAGCCTCAGAATTGTGTAAGACACACTTAAAGGTCTCATTTGATGTGAAGTCTCTGGGATTTTCAGCAAGGTACAGCATGGGAGGTCATAGACAAACACTTCATAATAACATTTTCAATTCAGAAAACAGTCTTCTGTGTGATCTACCCTAAAAATAGCCCATTAGATAAAAATAATTTAGTGTTCACAGGTTCTAGTGTCCTAGTTGTATCTACTTATATGTTCAAGATCTGTTTATGGAAAATAGATATGATAATGACTGACAACCACAGAAAATCTTAACTTTTATTTAATAGTTATTTTAAAGTTTGAGTTATCACTAAGGAATCCAATTTGACAAGTTGAAATACCATTCATTTTCTGAGCTTAACTTCTTCAGCATTACAACACATCTAAAAGGGAAGAAAAGGAATAAAAAATCACATACTTAGGAAATTAAATAATCACCATCTGAAGACAGTGAACATATGTATGCAGGTGGAAGTAAGCAAACGTAATGGAATCCTACTACATCATACTTTACAGTGCTACTTACGGAAAAATAGTGGCAATTAAATAAAACCATAACTGATTTGAAATCTCTTATTGATAATAGTATACCATTGTCATCTCCAAATAGTAAAGCAATAAAAGTGATGTAGATAAAAATTACTAATGGATGTTTAAATATAATCAAAAAGTAGATTCCCCCTAATATGATTTAATTTTTTAAATTTAATATAGAAATGATAACTTTTGGGTGGGGGATTTAGCTCAGTGGTTCGCTTACCAAGCACAAGGTTCCTGGTTTCCTCCCCAGTAACCACATACAAGAATACCAAGTGTGGTGACTCACACCCCCCAGAAATCAGTACTACATACCACAAATGCTGGACTGTGGTGGCTCATGCCTAGCACTCGGGAGGCAGAGGAAGGAGGATGGCTGAGTTCAAGGATTCCAGGACCACATAGTGAGCTCAGGGCCAGCCCAAACTACAAAGCAAAACCCTTAAAAAAAAAGGGATAACTTTTTTGGTCAGTATCCTTTATTATTTTATTCACTAAAGTATTAAAAAATTCTTTACTGAGCTGATATCACATGACTCACAGACTCAGATACCTGAATAAGGGATGAGAGGTAGTATTTCAATGTTTATTCACTGATATCTCAACTGTTCTCTCTTCTGTCCAAATAGCTGAAAAATCATAATTGGTTTTCTGTCCAAATGATTCTACAAAAGGGGAGAATACTCACAAATGTAGAAAGCTAACAAGCTACCAAAATTCTTACTTCAAAACTTTGCATCCAAATGTACACTAAATATTTGTTGAACTTATTCATGGTCACTCCTAGTTAAACCCTTGTTAATTTCTTTTGATTTATCCTTTTCCATAAACTATTGTTGCTATGTATTTGATCAGAAAAGTTTGGTTCACCCTTCCTATAACTCCCTTCATCTTCTCTTCTACTTCTTCATTAAAGATGTCTTTTATATTTCTATTTCTTTGAATGTCTGACCTTTATACTAAAATGAGAGTGAAGAAGGTAAACTTAGTAGTATCATGGGTGTACTTCCTAGATAGAGGTAAATATTAGCATTTTTCTTTAATAATGAATCCAGTAGAGCCTATTATTTTGGGTTATAAATGCTGAAAATGAGCACTAGATTCACTTTAAGAAAACATTTTCTTGTGCAGAAACAAGTAGAATCCTTCCTACTTATTGTAAACCACATGCCAGCTACCTTTACTAAATGAGGGTTAGAAATTATCATTTGCCAAATTTTAAACCATAATTTCCATTATTAATTTATTTTAATTTAACTATAGTAACTTTAAAGATTGCAAATAGAACTAGAACAAAAACTGCTAGCTACTGAGATACTGATTCGATCCAAGTACATTCTTCTAAGCCTTAGATACCAAACTCATGTGAGGTCTGTGAGATACTCTCCAAAAAAGGTTCATGTAGAAAAAGATTCACAAATGTTACAAGTGGCCATTACTACTAAGCTACATGGTACTGGACTCATCAAATATTCTTCCTGAACATTGAATGCCTTGATATAAGTGAGCATGGGATAGAATCTCAGTGTTTTCATCTGCATCTCTCAAATAACCAGTGATGTTGAACATATTTTTCAGATGATTCTTGGCTGCTTTTACTTCATTTGAAATATGTCTCATTTGAGATGTCCATTTCTGAATTAGGTCTTTATATTTGAGATGTCTTATTTTTTTAAAATAGTGGTCCTTTGACTCAGGAACAGCTGGTAAAAAAATTTTACCTGCACTGTATGTTGTCTTTTTTGCTCTATTGGTTTCTCTGGCTGCACAAAAGCTTTAGAATGAGATCCAAGTTGTTGCTTCTTTCTGCTAGTTCCCATGCTCCAGAGGTTTTGTTCACAGTCTTCCCCCAGTGTCTCCAAGAGTTCTGCCTAACCTACTTTCCAGCATGTTTAGTGTTTCTGTTTTAATAGTTAGGTCTCTAATCCACTTTGATTTTAGCTTAGTACATGGTGAAACAATAGTTCTGGCTTTAATCTCTGGCAAGTTAAAACCCAGTTTTTTCAACACCTTTTGTCAAATAGTCTATTTTTCCTCCAGTGCATGCATTGGGATCATTTGTCAAAGGTGAAGTGGTTTAGAATACCCAGACTTGTTTCTACATCTTTTAGTCTAGCTTTACTTTTTTAGTCTAGTCTCTACTTTTTAATCACCTGAGTTATAATGTAGACAAATTGAAGTGTGGGAGCTCTATCCTAGTCATTTGAATGCCAGATTATTCTATATTTCCTCTTTCTATATTTCCTCTTTCTATATTTCTATATTTCCAGGGTGAACAGATACACTGCATTCATAATGACGAGTGCACCTAAGGCAAGCAATCTTGGCTAGGAAGTTTGCCTACTACTGAAACCTAACAAGTTTTCAACGCAGAATATTCAAAGGTTTTATCAACCTCAGGGCAAACACTGGGTCAAGAAGGGTGATTTTTGGATGTGTGGAAATTTTTCTCGTATAATTGGTGAGGCTAATGTTTCAAGAACTTTACTGAGCAAGAGTAGTGATAGTGGGCTTCTATGACTTGTTCATGATTTCAGCACGGAAGACGCCAGTTGTTGACCATCTAGTATGATGCTAACGGTTTTGCATAAGTGGCTATCAGGTTGAAATAAAGACTATCCCAATTTTTTTGTAGGGTTTTAATCATGAATGGCTATGGAAGTTTTTTTTTTTTCATTTATTGAGTTGGTTGGTACATTTTTTTTTTTTTTTTGAGACAGGGTCTCACATTGTAGTTCAGTCTGGCCCTGAGCTCACTATGTAGCCCAGGCAAACCTTGAACTCAGCAATCCGCCTGTCTCTGCCTCCCGAGTGCTAGGATTACAGGCGTGAGCCACCACGCCCGGCATTGGTTGGTACATTTTAGATATGTGTTTTGGTAACATTCCAAATTATAAATTTGTAACTGTGGTATTTCTTGATTTTTTTCCCCATTCCTCTGCACCTCCTAGTAACCCCTCTATGTACATAACCTTTGTTACCATTTTTTATTTTTATCATCAAATTTTTTCTTTCTCTCATTTAGTTTCCCCTACATCCCTGCCGTTTTTCCCTTTGAACATTTTCTCCCACTTTCACAATACCTATCACACATTCTGGACCTCATTTACAACTTTAGTTTCTCATACTAGAGAATTGATACAGTATTTACACATCTCTGTCCTATTTATTTCACTTACAAATGTTTCCTCAAGGTACATCCATTTAAGTGTAAAGGTCTCTAACTTGTTTTTCCTTTTAGCTGCATAATATTCATTTTGTTTTTAAAAATCCCATGTTTTTATTACCCAGGCTCCAAGAAAGGAGTAAAGAAGATGTGGCCAAATTCTTGATAGCAGTCATTCTTCTGCAATGAAGTGAGATCTCAGGACTGTTTTCATCTGCATCACTTGACTGGCCAGTGATATTGAACATTTTTTCATATGTTTGTTTGCTGCTTCTACTTCATCTGAAAAATCTGTTTCTTTCATATGACTATTCCTGTATTGGGATTTTTAATTTGAGGTTTCTTATATCTCACATCTTTATATATTGTAGTCAGTGGTCCTTGCCTGAGGAATAGCTGGTAAAAATTTTGCACACAAGGGCTGGGAATTTAGCTCTAGTGGTACCTTAGACGCACAAGGGCCCGAGTTTGATCCTCGGCACCAAAAAAAAAATAAATAAATAAAATAAAATAAAATTGCACATATTGTAGGTTCTTTTTGCTCTGTTGGCGGTATCTCTTGCTGTGTAGAAACTTCTCAATAAAATGAGATTCTAGTTGTTGATTCTGCCTGCTCATTTCTGTGCTACTTTTTTTTTCATGTTTCCTACCTCAGTGTCTCGAAGCATTCTACCTACCTAATCTTCCAGCAGGTTTACTGCTTCTGTTTTAATATTTAGGTCTAATACTTCATTTTCTGTCTAACACATGGTGAAAGATAGAGGTCCAGTTGGAGTCTTTGGCATGTTGAAACCCAGTTTTTCCAGCACTGTTCATGAAAAAGGGTATTGTTCCTCCATTGAGGGCATTTGGTACATCTGTCAAAGAAGACAAGGCTTAGTATGTCTGCAGTTGGTTCTGCATCTTCTAAACTATCCACTGTTGTTTGGGTTTGTTCTTTGCCAGTACCATGCCATTTTTTTTTTAAGCACAAGGCCTTTGTAGTATAGCGTCAAGATGGGGACTGCATTTCTGTTGCCATGTCCTTATTCCCCAGTATTGCTTTTGCTATTCTAGGTCTCTTCTGATTTAAGATGAACTTTCGGATTATTTTCTCTAGTTCTGTGAAATATACTGCAGAGCTTTCAGTGCATTTCATTGAATGTATATATTCATTTTGGGAGGATGGAAATTTTGATAATACTGGTTCTTCCTGCCCAGGAGCAAAGGATGACATCCCATTTTCTGATACCCTCTTCCATGTCCTTTTCAGAGTCCTGTGGCTTTCACAGCAGAGTTTTTTCACCTTGTTTGTTAGACTGATTCCTAGATGTTTCATTTTTATGGATGCTATTATGAAAGGAAGTGTTTCTCCAGTTTCTCAGTCATATATTCACCTATGGAAAGCTGTTGATTTGTGGGTGTTGATTTGCATTCAGCTATTCTGTTAAATTCAGCAATGAAATATAGCAGTAATTTGGCTGACTTTCTGGGACCTTCTGTACCCAGCATCATATCAGCAAATGCAAATATTTAGGCTTCTGCCTAAATAGCTATAGGGTTGTGATAGAGACCATCTATCCCACTTTTTTGTAGGGTCTTAATGATGAATGGGTGTGGAATTTTTTTTCATTTATCAAGTTTATTGGTACATTTTAGATATAAATTATGGTCACATTCAAAATTATAATTTTGCACCCTTATATGGCATTTCTTGATTCTCATTTTTTCCATTCTTCTGCCCTTCCTACCACCCCCACCACCCTATATACATAAACTTTGTTTCCATTTACCATCACATTTTTTATTTCTCTCGTTTAACGGAGAAATTGTACCTGTATATGTCACATCTTAATTCTCATTTTTTCTAGTCCCCTACAACCCACCACCTGTATATACATAGGCTTTGTTTCCTTCTAATTTTGTATTACAAATTTTTTCTTTCCCTTCTTTATTTAACCCTACCCTCCCTTTTCCTTTTGAACATTTCCTTCCTATTTCACAGTGCATATCATAATTTTAGAACTCATTTACACCTTCAGTTTCTCATATCAGAGAAATGACACCGTATTTATATATCTGTGTCCTATTTATTTCACTTATGTCTTCAAGATACACCAGAAATCTGAATTCTTTTGTGGAATATAACAGGTTGATGGAACTCTTAGTCTCAATTACTAAGACAATGGGGACAATATTAGCTACAGTGTGGGCTCATTTAAAGATAATGGATTTTTAACGCTTACCAATGTATTTAGTGTAAATTTCCTCAATAAATGATAGATGAGTCACATTTTCTCCTAAAAACTATGAAGTCAAGATAAGCTTAATAGGCAAAAACCATCTACCCTTCCACTATGAAACATCTTTAGGACTTTAGATGCCAGGAAGTTAGGGGCATGTGTGTGTGTGCATACAATACCTGGTATGTGCACTTCTGTGCATTTCTGCAAATGCACCAGAAGAAAAGCACTTTCTGGGGAAGAGATAGGGTAAAGTTAGAATGTAATACAAGGCTCCAAAGGAGCCTTGAGAAGTTGAAGCTGGGTATGAGCACTCTGCAGGCCTTGTAATCATCTCCATCATCCATCAAAACAGAAGCACGCTCCATGTGACAACTATCTTTCATGCTAATCCTGGAGCAACAGGATCTTCAACCTAAACCTTAGTGCCACCTTGCCAAGATGGCATGGTGAGATTTCACAAGCTGTTAACCAAAAAGGCTATTTTCAGCTAGATGTTCTCGGGGAATCTAAAGAAAGAGTAAAGTAATAAAATCAAGACTCTGCCAACAAAATTACCCCTTACTTCCTACCATTAAAATAGTTCTGCTTTACTCTGCAGGATATAAAGAGGATTTAGTTGAATAAATCCCATTATTTATTACAGCCACCATTTACAACAGAAATAGCTTCCTCCCACCTGCTTAGTAAAATGGAGAAATTACTAGCTCATCACTTTTGGATACAGAAACATCAGTTTCTGAGCTGGCTGTGAACTTTCAAGTAGCAGATAAAATTGAAAAAGATGATGGAAATGTTACAGGTGATATGGTAAAGACAAGCAGTGTGGGGTTTTCCACATTTACTGTGAAACAGAAATACGGGAGATACAGAGGCAGGAGAGTAGGGTGTAAACATGAAAGTCTGGTTTCCGGTATACCTACACAGAGATTTAGTGCCAAAAAGGAAAACAATTTTTCTATCATCCCTCAACAAGTTAAATTTGCAGCTTTCATGTAAAGTTATTGAAAGTAAGAGTAAATGCAGTCCTTCCAAATAAACATAACCATCTCTTTCATTTCCATTCAATTAGGCCAAAAATGAAACACCATTATTGGGATAGATTTTAATTATTTGACAGTTAAATCCATTAATAATGTTGTTGCTAAAGGAAAAAAATTACATGTTTTAATGTACTAAAACAAGGAACATATGTCTCCTGCCATCTTTGAAAGTTCATAACTAATTTTTTTGACATGCTGATGGTTCAAAACAATTATGTTAAGTTAAAAATATTTACTTCAAAAAATTAAATATTTAAAGCATTTTGAAAAGCAATGGTCTTCTAAGGACAACTGCTGCATGTGTAGGAGTTACTAACTTATATAGAGAGATAAATGATTTGAAAAGTACTTATGTAGCCACTAGTCTTTTCTAGTTTAGCTCCTCTTTGATTGGCGGCTATGAAAATCTACCAGTATCCACTACAGATATTTCCTTCAAGTTCTAGTGTTTATCTATCTTACTTGCTTTCCTTGTAGTTATTTTAGTATTTTTTTAAATGAGATCTTACTATATAAATTGTGAGAAAACTCTTGTTTTATTTATTTTTGGTCTGGGAATCAAACTCAGGATTGTGTGTTAGATACACCACCACTGAACTACATTTCTGACCACTTGCTTTACCTTAAAAGGCTATGTTCATGTAATGGAATTAACTCATTATCCATGACATACCTCAGTATTGCTGTGTATTTACCACTCTACTAAGGGCCATTTGGGTTGATTCTGTTTTTTTATTTCAACTGTAAACAATGCTCTAATTAAAGTTTCTCCATTTCACTCTACACATACATGCCAATAAACATGTATACAGCTTCCTTTAGAAGCTGCTGGATATGGCAGTACAGGTTCAAAACAGACATTTCATATTTTAATAAGGTCTCTCCATGTGTCTTTCACAAAATTAATTTACAGTGCCACACAGCATGTGGGAGTGCTCCTGTTAGTCCCTTGTCTTTTTGCATCACCTGTGACGTTACAGCTCTCACTGCATAATGAGCACACTACTTTTGCTTGGATGTTCAAATAAATAACTTATTTAAATAGTCATCAAATATACAAGAGTACGTGAAGATGTAAAGATACATAACCTTAGACTCAACAAGTATTCCAAGTGCTTCTAATGATATCAAATTTTCTATGGCCCAACAAGTTGTGATTAAATAAAAATTGTGATTGTTCAGCACAGAGGATAGAGTCACTCCCTTTTGGCATTTTACAAAATATATATTTGGATTTTACAAATTTGAGGTAAAATGGCATCTCTATGATGATTTTAATTGAATTTTTATTGGTACATTTTATATACATGTCAGGATCACACACAATATTGAAAATTTGTACCAGTAAATGACACAACTTAATTCTCATTTTTCCCATTCCCCAACCCACTCTACAAGCCCCAGCTCCTGTATACATATGCTTTCTTTCCTTTAACATATTTTATCTTTCCTCTTGTTACTTATCCCTAACCTTTTCCCTTTGAATATTTTCTACTTCACAATCTTTCATACATTCTAGAACTCATGTACATCTTCAGATTCTCATATCAGAGAAAACATACAGGATTTACACATGTGTGACCTGTTTATTGCACTTATGAGTATACCCTCAAGGTATCACCATTTGAGTATAAATGACTGAAACATTTTTCTTTATGGCAGAGTAATACTTTATTTTTTAAAACCACATCTTCTTTATCCAGTCTCCAGTTGATGAGCATTTGGTTTATTTCCATGATTTAGCTACTGCAAACTGAGCTACTATGAACATGGATGGACATATGTTGCTATGATATGAATCTTTTTTTAAATTGAATTCTTTATTGGAACAATTCTTGTATATCTCACAATCACACATAATATTGGGGAATTTGTACCAATATATGATATACTCAATTCTCATTTTTACCCATATCCCCACCTATACCTCCCCACCCCCTATATAAATGCTCTTTTATTTTCTTTCAGAATCATATTTATTCCTTCCCCTCATTACATCCCCATGCCAAATTTCCTTTGGAAATTTGCCATTCTACAAAGACTGTCATACTTTCTATAGCTCATTTGCATCTACAGGTGTTCATATCAATGAGAGGATCCAGTGTTTGCCTATCTGTGATCTATTGATTTCACTCATTAGGATGTCCTCCAGGTGTATCCATTTGCACATAAATGAATCAATCTTGTCATTCTTTATGGCAGAATAATACTCCATACACACACACACACACACACACACACACACACACACACCACATCTTCTTTATCCAGTCTCCATTTGATGGGCATTTGGGTTGTTTCCAAGATTGAGCTATCACGAACTGAGCTGCTATGAACAAGGGTGTACATCTGTCTTTCCAATATGATATTTTTAGATTATTTTGGGTATATTCCTAGCAGGGATATAACAGGGTCAAATGGGACCCCTATTACTAGTATGCTGAGAAATCTCCACACGGATCTCCACAATGGTTGCACAAGTCTGCAATCCCACCAACAGTGGAGAAGGGTTCATTTCTCCCCACAGCCACGCCAGCATTTATTGTTGGTTGATTTTGTGATAACGGCCATTCTTTGTGGAGTGAGATGAAATCTCAGTGTTGTTTTCATTTGCATCTCTCGAATAAACAGTGATGAACATTTCTTCATATGTTTCTTGGCTGCTTTGACTTCTGCCTCTGAAAAGTGTCTGTTCATTTCAGATGCTCATTTTTGAATGAGGTCATTAAACTTGGGGAGGCTGATCTGTTTGAGTTCTTTATGTATTGTTGATAATAGCCCTTTGTCTGACAAACAGCTAGTAAAGATTTTTTCCCATGTTGTTGGTTGTCTTTTAGCAGTGCCAGTAGCTTCTTTTGCTGTGCAAAAGCTTTTCAGTAGAATGAGATCCCATTTGTTGATTCTTTCTGCTAGTTCTTGTGCTAGAGAGGTTTTATTTATAAAGTCTCTGCCTAAGCCAGTGTCTCCAAGAGTTTTACCTAGTCTGTTTTCCAGCAGGCTTATTGTTTCTGTTTTAGTTTTGTGCATGTGAAAGAGATAGCTCTTGCTTTAGTTTTTGGCAGGTTAAAGCCCAATTTTTCCAGCACCATTTGTTAAAGAGGCTGTCTTTCCTCCACTGGGGATGTTTGCCTCCTTTGTCAAAGATAAGGTGGCTTAGTGTATCCAGAGTTGTTTCTGGGTCTTCTAATCTATTCCACTGGTCCTTGGGTCTGTTACTTTGCCAGTACCATGCAGTTTTTAATCACAGAGGCTTTATAGTAGTTTTAAATTGGGGATTGTAATACCCCTTGTCATGTCGTGATGGCTTAGAATTGCTTCTGCTATTCTAGGTTTCTTGTGTTTCCAGATGAACTTTTGTATTATTTTCTCTAGCTCTGTGAAGTATACCATTGGAATTTCAGTTGGAATTGCATTGAATCTGTATAGTAGTTGTGGGAGTATAGCCATTTTGACAATGTTAGTTCTCCCTACCCAGGAACAAGGGATATCTTTCCACTTTGTGATTTCCTTTTTTATCTAGTTATTCAGAGTCCTATAGTTTTCAGGGTAGAGGTCTTTCACTTCCTTTGTTAGGTTGATTCCTAGATATTTCATTTTTCTGGGTACTATTGTAAAAGGGATTGATGCCCCCATTTCTCTTTCAGTGAGTCTGTTGTTTGTGTAGACAAAGGCTGTTGATTTTTGAGCATTAACCCTGTATCCAGCAACACTACCAAATTTGGTAATTAAGTCTAACATTCATTTGGTTGAGTTTTTAGGATCCTCCAGATACAGTGTCATATCATCAGCAAATAATGATGATATCTTTATTCCTTTTATATCTTTGTCCTGCCTGATTGCTATGGCTAATGTTTCCAGCACTATATTGAACAAGAGTGGTGAAATCAGGCATCCTTGTCTCATTCCTGATCTTAGTGTAAAAGGTTTCAGTTTTTGCCCATTAAATGTGATGATGGCTGTTGGTTTCTCATAGCTTTTATTAAATTGAGTTAAAATCCATCAATTATGATTCTCTGTAGGGTTTTGGACATAAATGGATGTTGGATTTTGTCAAATGCTTTTTCTGCATCTATTGAGATAATCATATGGTTTTTGTCCTTGAGTCTGTTAATATAGTGTATCACATTGATTGCTTTATGTACATTAAACCAGCCTTGCATCCCTGGGATGAATCCGACTTGATCAGTGTGTATGATTTTCTTGATAATTTTCTGTAGTCTGTTTGCCAGTTTCTTATTTAGGATTTTTGCATCAATGTTCATTAGCGAGATTGGCCTGTAGTTTTCTTTTTTGGTGGGATCTTTCCCTGCCTTTGGAATGAAGGTGATGGTTGCTTCAAGGAATGATTTGGGGAGTACTGCTTCCCTTTCAATTTCATTAAAGAGATTGAGAAGTACTGGTATTAACTCTTCTTTAAAAGTTTTATAGAATTCAACAGTGAAGCCATCAGGACCAGGGCTTTTCTTTGTTGGTAGGATTTTTATTACATTTTCAATTTCCCAGATTGCTATTGGGTTGTTTAACATTTTTATATCCTCTTCATTCAGATTTGGAAGTTCATATGTCTCTAGTAATCTATCCATTTCTTCTAGATTTTCCATCTTCTTGGAGTATAGATTTTCAAAGTACGTGTTTATGATCCTTTGGACTTCCTCTGGGTCTGTGCTGATTTCCCCATTTTCATTCCTTATAGCATGGATTTGAGCCTTTTCCTTCCTTTGTTTGGTAAGGTTGGCTAAGGGTCTGCCAATCTTATTTATCCTTTCAAAGAACCAACTCTGCCAGGCGTGGTGGCTCATGCTTGTAATCCCAGCACTTGGGAAGCAGAGACAGGAGGATTGCTGAATTTGAGGTTTGCCTGGGCTACATAGTGAGCTCAGGGCCAGCCTGAACTGTAAAGCGAGACCCTGTCTCAAAAAAAAAAAAAAAAATCAAAGAACCAACTCTTTGATCAATTGATTCTTTGTATTGTTCTCTTTGCCTCCATTGCATTAATTTCTGCTCTGATCCTTATAATTTCCTCTCTAGTATGTACTTTGGGTTTGTTTTGCTCTTTTTCTAATTGTCTGAGGTTCATTATTAGATTGTTTATTTAAGTTTGCTCTATTTTCCAAGTGTGGGCATTCAACACTATGAATTTCCCTCGCATAACTGCTTTCATTGTGTCCCATAAATTCCTGTATGTTGTGCTGGGGTGTCATTTAGTTGTAGAAACTGTTTAATTTCTTTTGTGGCCCATTGGTTGGTTAACACAGTGTTGTTCAATTGCCATGTGTTTGTGCAGATCTTGGAATTTCTTCTGTTATTCAGCTCCAGTTTCAAGGCACTATGGTCTGATAGAATGCAGGGGATAACTTCGATTCCTTTGTATTTACTTAAGCTTGTTCTGTGGACTAGAATGTGATCTATTTTGGAGAATGATCCATGAGCAGCCGAGAAGAAGGTATATTCTCGCTTTGAATGGTGAAAAATTCTGTAGGCATCTAATAAGTCAATTTGCTCAAAAGTTTGATTTAGCTCAAGTATTTCCTTATTGATTCTTTGTCCATTTGATCTGTCAATTTGTGACAGTGGCATATTAAAATCCCCTACTATTATTGTATTCATGGATAACTGGCTTTTCATGTCCAGTAATGTTTTATATAGTTGGGTACATTAGAGTTTGGTGCATAAATATTTATGATTGTTTTTCTTTCTCTTGGATAGTTTCTTGTACGAGAATATAGTGACCTTCTTTATCTCTTTTAATCAGTTTGGGTTTGAAATCTATTTTATCTGCAAACAAGATAGCCACTCCCGCTTTTTTGCAGTTTCCTGTGGCATGGAGGATTGTTTTTCAACCTTTTATTTTCAGTCTATGGGTTTCCTTCTGAATTAGGTGTGTTTCCTGTATGCAGCAGATTGTAGGATCTTGCTTCTTGATCCAATCTGCTAGTCTGTGTCATTTAATTGGCCCATTGAGGCCATTGACATTAATGGTTATGACTGATATGGACATATTCAGAGCTGCCATGTTTCCTTGTTCTCGGTTCTTTTCTTCTTTGTTTTTCCCCTTTTCTGTTTAGTTTCTTGTTTGCCCCAATGAATTCACTCTCCTGGGTCTCATGGGTATGGAATTTTCTGTTTTTTTCCAAGATGTTTTTTAGAATGTTTTGGAGTGCTGGTTTCATATTTGTGAAGTTTTTCAGGTGTTCTTTATCATGGAAGTATCTTATTTCCCCATCTACTCTGAAAGATAGTTTTGCAGGATACAACAGTCTCGGTTGGAGGTTGTTTTCCTGCAATGCTTGAAATACTTTTCAACACACTCAATGCAAGAAGAGTGTGGAGAGAAGTCTGCTGTGATCCTGATGGTCTTCCCTTTGTAGGTGATTTTCTTCCTTTCTGTCACTGCTTTCAGTATTTCATTCTTTTGTTGTGGATATGGAACCTTGATAATTATATATCTTGTTGTAGATATTTTTATGTCACGGTGTTTTGCAGTCCAGTAGGCCTCAATTATCTGTATGTCTATTTCTTTTCCTATGAAGTTTTCTGTTATCTCTGACAATAACTATTTTATGTCTTTTACACCCTCTCCTGCTTCCTCAGTGACTTCAATCAGTCTTATATTATTTTTCTTTGAGTCATCTAGAAGCTGTTGAATTGATTTCTCATGGTCCCTTGCTCTGTTCCATAAATTATATCTTTCCTGATTGTTGGCTGCTATGCTGTCCTCTAGGTGTGAGATTCAGTTCTCTGCTTCATTCATCCTACTGCGCAAGCTTTCATTCTCCTTCATCATTCCCTGGAGCTCTGCTTGAAGCTGTTTAAAAGGTTCCATTGCTTCTGCTATCTTGGATTCTATCATCTCACTGATCTCTTTTTTAATGATGCCTTTCACTGTGGACAGTATTCCTGTTTTGATCTCAGAGATGAGTTCTGATTTCCATTTTACTAGATCCACTTTAGTTACCATCTCCAAGAGTCCTGGTGTTAGAGTTTCAATTTGCCCTATTTCCCTTTTCTCTGAATTTCCCTGTGGTGGTGATCTTTGTGTCTGTTGTGTGTGTGTGTGTGTGTGTGTGTATTTTCTGATTTTACTCTTTTGTTGTTACTAATGCTATTCTTTGCCTGATGACAGGGCAATGTTTGTTGCAGGTCTCTTTCTATTATCTGGGGCCCTTTGGATGTGGCGCCTTCTTGGGGTGTCCTCTTTGAATCTGTAATGACCCTTGAGAGTTCTCAGTTCTGACACAACATGGTAGGTATTTGAGCAGAACAATCACATCATGTTTGTTACCATAATACAATCAATACCAATATCAGTATTAAACACAGTAAATAAAATTTTTGTTAAATTCTATTCTGAAGACTTTGAGCTTATGAGTTACCTCTATGTCCATATGCCAAAATTTAGAATTAATCAGCAATGTGTATACAACATGTAGATCATAAATGTACCCTCCAAACCCTTTGGGGATAAGAGGTCACTTGGGAATCAGGAAGGTAGTGGGACATAAGGAGAGTGAAATAGGGTTAGCAGATACATGAAGATCACCTATATGCTAGAACCTCATATATGCCAGTGGATAATAGAGGATAAAAGGGCATATATAAAACAGTGCCAACTGTATGCTATAAGACCGTTGGAGACTTTGCAACCTTCTAATAGTACAGGAGAAGAAATAGGGCAGCCTAAGAGTCTTTTACTTCTGGATATTGCTTCTGACAGGAAGATAGGAGAGAGTGTGGGGACAAGAGTTGAATAGAGGGATCTAGAAGTAGATGGCAAAATAGAAGCTAGAGCCAGGCGTGGTGGCTCATGCCTGTAATTCCAGCACTTGGGAGGCAGAGACAGGAGGATTGCTGAGTTCAAGGCTTGCCTGGACTACATAGTGAGCTCAGAGCCAGCCTGAACTACAAAGCGAGACCC
>PVIC010026339.1:0-24611 GCA_004025085.1 Thryonomys swinderianus | reverse complement strand
TCTCTGCCTCCCGAGTGCTGGGATTACAGGCGTGAGCCACCACGCCCAGCATTATATGTGGTTACCGGGGATCAAACTCAGGTCCTTGCGCTTGCGAGGCAGGCGCCGGAACCACTGAGCTAACCCTCCGGCCCCCCCTCTTCTTTCTCAAGGGCTGGGAGGGGTTATGTCTATTTGTTCCCCTCCTCAATGTGACTGAATGGATGCATGCTTTCCTCCTCCAGGACACCAGCCAGGAGAGCAAGAGGGAGTACACAGGGAGGGTGAGAAAAAATGGAAAATAAAGACATAGATGAAGGGGCCTGAGGATGCAAGTCAGTGTTAGAGCCCTTGTTTAGGATTGTGCTGAGTCCTGAGTTCCATCCCTAGCACTGTTTAAAAAACAAAAAAAGAGAAACAAAAACAAAACAGATGCAATAGCATGTGCCTACGTACCAGCATTCTGGGTGACTGAGGCAGGCCTGCCAGTTTGAGCCCTGCTTGGGCAATTTAGTGATTTGGTGAGACTGTATCTTTAAATAAGAAAGAGAAAAGGGCTAGGGATGTCTCTCAGAGTGAAGGCTTTGAATACACAGTACTGCAAAGAAAAAGAAAAAGAAAAACAAAAAATGGATGTGAAGGAAGCCATCATTAAATCAGTATATGTTATTACTGTGGACAATAAAACAAAGATCGCAAAAGATACTCAGAGTCAAAAGGGAAGAGTAATGAATACTTAACTGAAGGTCTAGTTTTTCAGGAATTTGGAGTGGTTCTTAGTAGGCTACTTTAGATAACTCACATGAGAATCCCATGGAGTACCATTAGCCCCCTTTTATGGATGAGAAACTGAGGCTCTGAGAGTCTCACGGAATTCATTAAACCCCAGGTTTATTTGCTTTCTAAACCTTTCCTCCTGCTTGTAATCTGGAATGCTGAAGCAAAAACAATCACAAGTTCAAGTCTAGCCTGGAAACCTAGAGAGTAAATGAGACCTTGTCTCTAAATAAAACTAAAAAAGGGCATGGGAATGTAGTTCAATGTAAAGGCCCAGGGTTTAATCCTTAGTACTACAAAAAGGCTCATTTGAGATTAGATTCCTCTCTAATATACCCTCTACACTGAAACCTGATTTTTGGCAGTGGTACCTGGTTAAGATACTTTATGAATGAAAACTGAGGTCCAGAGAAGTAAGGAGACTCCGTCCCAGAAACAGTCTGTCCTGGTACCTGTGGTTGCCAAGCTTTGACTTGCTATAGCCCTCCATGAATATACACATCTGTTTTCTCCTGCAAGAAGTGAGAATTTCATTGTGAGTGAAATGGTTGATCTTTGCATCAGGAGAGGGACGGTTACTGGTCTGTTTATTCCGTGCTGAGCCCGCCCGGAGCCCTATGCCAGTGCTTATCTTACCATCACAGCATATGTTGTTTTAGCATACATAGCGCCACAGCATCTTCCTTCAATTCCTTGAGCCCTGGGTTTTGTAAGGCTAGACAGATAAAACTCAAGTGTTTTGTCTGGGGGGAAACAGATGACTGTTGCGAATGATGTCTGTGACACACCCAACCTGCATATGACATTAAGGTTGAATTTCCAAATAGCAATTATTCAGCTTGGAAAGTCACATACAAACAAATGAATTGACTCAACAGTTTGAATGCCTTTAATCTTTGTGACAAAAATTGCCTATTATTGAGAGTATGAAGATTTTCAATAAATTAGAGACAGCTGGAAGACAGAGTTGAAGAGGACACGCAAAATGAAGGAAAAGCACATCAGTGTTCTGTGCTCTATATACAGTGCCACACTTTCTTTATGATTAAGCTTCCATTATTTCTGTTCTAATTTGAACCAGGGACCCTTCCGTCACCCTTGTAATACAGGTCTGGAACAATTCCAGCTCCTGCCAGTACCAGTTAGGGCAGAGAGGACGAGGTCTCAGGCCTCTCCCTGGGGTGAGACCCAGTACTGCAGATAGCTAAGTTAGGTAAATATATTCCAGGCAGTCAGAAAGGCCTGGACAGAAAGAGAGTGAGCGCAGAAGATGAGAAGGCCTTACAGCTGTGGCTAGAGACACATCTGGTGAAGGCCAGGCTGCAAGATAAAGACAAAAATGACCAGGCTCCCCAGGGGACAAGCAATGAATTGATGATTATACTGTAATTGCTATCACCTGGTCCAATAAGGTCTGGATAAACATCAGTCACCTGGTGGGTGATCAGGCCCTCCCGATCCATCCTTCCTGAAAAGGTCCTTGTTCTTTTTATGTACACTTGCTATGTGACCTGCTTCCCTATTGGATCAATAGTAACTAAATGGCTAACTTGTGATCTTATAGGTTGATCATAGTTTTGACCCACATTGTACCCATCTCATGATTTTATATCCACCTTGTGATTTTGCTCTATAAAACTTTCACTGAGAAGCGAGCTTGTTGGTAATCTACTTTTGGGTCCCCTCCTATCTCCCAGGAGCCATCTCTCAATAAATTGTTCCTCCCCTTAATCTTGGTTGTTCCTTAGAAGGCATGCTTCACTTTTGGGTAACATAAACTCCATGTACCTGTCATCTAGCAGCTTGGAAATTTTATTATTTCCCATATGTTGAACACCAGGGGTCAGCAGCTCTTTGGCCCCTTGAGGAAGATGTCACGGGAGTGGAAAGGTCAGATGAGGAAAGTGTCCTTTGAAATCAGGACAGCAACCTTACTGTCTTTCAAGTAAGGGAGAGGAGCCCATGAGCAAGCAAGCGACTTCATCCATATAGGGTTTTGGTGTTAGAGTCAACATATGAATGCAGGTCTGTGGGTTCCCCGGCCTGTGCTCTCCACTACCTCCTGCCTTACCTCAGACTCTGGCAAGGAAATGCATATCTGGATGCCACTGCTTAGTATGCAAGCCAGGCTGACCTTTATGCTCTGGGAATCATCAACCTTCTGTTAGAAACCATGGAAGTAGTGGTTCTGGGAAAATAATGAAAATCATACCACACTGTAGAGAAAACCAAAAGCCCTGCTCAGACTGCAGAGCCTGCCTACCTTCCAAGTACTGAATCCTGAGTATGTGTACTCACTGCAGTTCAGGCTCATCTTAGAAATAAGATAGAAAACCAAAGCCTGATGATTCAGTCTGTTCTCCTTTTGCCTTTTATCTGAAATATCTTCTCCAAAAGCCAAATGCTGGAGCATCTGGGTCTTTGTTATTCCGTTCCTTAGAGGAACCATCTCTTTGGAGCAGGAGCAGAGGGTGGGACAGTCCAGAACTCCTGACATCCATCCAGTGCCCACACCTGGCCTTGGGTGAACACGGCTCTTGGGACACAGGAGAAATTTCTTGCATCTAACCGGGATCTCTGATCCCCAGTCTCCATGCTGAAACTTAGGTAACACCCTGTCTCCCACCACCCCAAAACAGTTTTTTTTCCTTTTCCAGGAACCCTGATGTAGGATTCCACCACAAGAGTTTCATCTCTTTGTTTCTCAAGCATGAAGGCGTGGTGGAGAAGCTTGAAATGCAAAATCCTCGGGTGAGCTTTTGTCTGTATTTCCACTAAGATTGTAGTGACATATTAGGTATTAGATCTTGAACTTTACAGCTCTGCCCTGTCCTCCTCTGGCTCTGCAGCTGTCAACCTGACTGGCCTTCCCTCTGAAAAAGTCACTCACACACACACACACACACGCACAGAGAGCAGGGCACAGGCTCCCATTCACAACTTAAAAGAGTAAATCCTCTTCTCCTTGTACTGCTCCCCCCACTCTTCCCCTGCCCTCCACCCCAGGCACTTCCTATGTTCCAAATCCACTAATCCCTCTTACATTAGAAATTCCAGAATTAGTTGCCGAGGGCTTGAATGAGTGAACCATAGGATCACAAGAATCTCCCTAGTGATCCACTTAATGCCATTATAATTGTGTTATAATGGCAGAGGGACCCTTCTATGGCAAATGTGAAGGGAGCCACCTACTGGGCAGGCTACAGAGATTGACTGTGGGTGGCCAAGAAATGGGGGAGACTCCTTTGCTTGCCACTCTTTGGCTCACAAGCCTGAGGGCACCAGGTGAGTTCTTGGGGAAGCCGAGAAGTCTGCTTTGACTGTTTTTGCATCTAGTCCTTCTCACAGCACCACTAGTCAGCCAGGCTGTTCCCTGGAGCCTCAGTGTGGGCGATGCCTGGAGTACCTGAAAGGCAGGGTCCCGGAGAAGTCCACTAGCTTTCATGCCTACAGCTGGACCAAGGGTCTCTCTGCGGCCCAAGAAGGTTTGGGGGCACATGGAAGTCCAGGCAGGGGGCTCACAGGGTGGGGTACAGCTATAAAATGGCCTGAGAAGGGTTAGGGTCACTTGGCATACTTGAGCCTAGAGAAGCAGGTGAACAGGGCCCACCTCCCACGGAGAGTTGCCCGAAGGTTTTGACATTTCATGTACTCAGTAACCTCCTTGGTCCGATTTTACAGAAAAGCAAACTGAGGCTCCGGAGGAGCAAGTGACTGCTGCAGAGTTGCGCAGCAAGGAAGTGATGTATTTCCCAGGACTCCTGACCGGTTGTGGGCTGCTGCTTCCAAGTACAGAGACCAAGGGAGGGACAGAGCAGAGGACTGGGAGAGAGACACTGGGAGAGGCTGTTTCTGGAGCACCCCCCGCCCAGCGTGCGTGTCATCCCAGCGTTCTGAAGCCCTGCTGCCCGCTGTGCCCTGTGCAGCGGCTCTGGGCTGGAGAGTCCTGATGTACCCGGAGCTCCCCGGACTCCACACAGGAGCACGGTCTGAGCCCTGAGTTGTCCGGGTTCTTGTCCCGAAAGGACACCCATTCCTTCCGTTAGCCCCCGCATGCTGGCCCCCCAGCAGAGGAGAGCCGTCTGGACAACAAGGCTTGCGGACCTCTATGCCTCTTCGTTAAAAAGACGTGGTGTTCTTATCAAGAAACTGGTGGGTCTTGCCGAGTTTTCTCGGAACAAACCCTAGGGCTCCGCTGTGTGACCTTGGGCAGAGCCCTAGTCCTCTCTGGGCCTCAGTTTCCTCGTGTGTCACACCACCCGGGAGCAGGTGATTTTACTCCAGTGCCTTGTTAAGTTACATATTATATCCGTTAACTCAATAAGCCCTAGAGAATGGAGTCTTCCCCCAGGGGCGGGCTTGGCGCAGCACAGGCAAAGAGAAGGGAGGTGTGAGCGATTTTGCTTTGAAAATGCTCCGATTCCCCGCCTGTGCTGTTTTCTGGGCATGCTTCCTTTTTCATGCTGACTTACCTTTTCAGAAAATGCCCCCGCTTCCGCTGGAGAATGGAAATTGGCAATGAGAGAGGGAAAAGGTCCAATTTGCGCCTCCCTATTTTAGGGGAGGCTGAAATTACGAGCCCAAGTGGAGTGATGCGCTCACTGGAGTGACCACGGCTCTCAAAGGCAGGAGAAAGCCCAGGTCCTCTGCTCCTCAAGTGGCTCCGCTCTGGGGCGCGAGGCATCATTATATAAATTCAAGCTCGCTCCTGAGCCTTAGTACCCTGAGTTGCCTGAAGGGGGGATGGCACTGCCTGCGAGTGCAGCCCGGGCGCTCGGGCCGCCGCCGCAAGCCGAGCGAGGAGCGCCCGCCCGCACCACCTGTCCTCGCCGGCATTCCAGAGTCGAGGCCGAACTGGCAGCCAGCCGACCCCGGTCAGTCGCCGCCTCAGTCCGCGCGGGCCCTCCTAGGGGTGTGTCTCACGGACTCGGCGCCCGGCCGCTCCAGGACGAGCCCCTGAAGGCGGCTCCCTCCCTGGCGGGAGCCCTGCGCGCCCCGCTCTTCGCGCTGCTGTCCCGAGGCCGCCGCAGGCGGATGCACGACCTCAGGCGACGCTGGGACCTGGGCTCCCTCTGCCGGGCCCTGCTCACTCGGGGCCTGGCCGCCCTGGGCCACTCGCTGAAGCACGTGCTCGGCGCGATCTTCTCCAGGATCTTCGGCCCCCTGGCCAGGTACGTCGGGAAAGCGCGGTTCGCGCTCGCGCCAGGGCGCGCGGGGCCGTGCGGGAGGGCAGGCGGCCGCGGCCCGGGGCGGGCGCCAAGTTGCGGCCAGCGGCGGCGGCGGCTCGGGGACGCGGCCACGCGGCGCGGCGCGGCGCGGCGCGACTGACCGCGCTGGGCTCCCTCCCCGCCCCGCTGTTCCGCAGGCGCCCGCGGCTCCGCTCGCAGGTCGGGCTGCCTGCGGCTCCCTCCCACGGAGAACTCCGAACCCGGCCCGGCTCGCGGCGGCGAACGCCCGGGGGCAGCCGGGTGCGCGCGGGAGCCCGGCTCTGGGCTCGGGCCGTGAGGGAAGCCCGCGGGTCGGGGCGGCGGCGCGCCGAGGGGCCGGGGCCGGGGCCGGGGCCGAGGGAGACTGGGGGGCCGAGCGCGGCGGGAGCCTTGGGGACTCGGGTGGGACTGGCGTGGGGAGTCAGGCGACGGGACTGCCGGGGTGGCGCGGGTGTGAGGGCCCCGGGGCCCCGGAGGGCTTCGGCGGGAGGAGGGCGGCGGCGGGCGGCCGGGACACACGGGGTGGGGGGTGTGCCGCAGAAGCCGCAGCGCTGGGCCTGCCGGGAAGGAAGGCAGCGGGAAGGGCGCCGCGGCCGCCGCCACCGCCACCCACCGCCGCCGCGGAGCCCCGGTGCGCAGGGCGGGGGAGAGGGCGCAGCGGCGCCGCCGGGGAAGGGGGCGGTGCGGGCGCGCGGCGACTCGGGCCGAGCCGCGGATTGACGTAACGAGTTTGGGTTTCCCCCAGCGTCGGGAACATGGATGAGAAATCCAACAAGCTGCTGCTGGCTTTGGTGATGTTCTTCCTCTTCGCCGTGATCGTCCTCCAGTACGTGTGCCCCGGGACGGAATGCCAGCTCCTCCGCCTGCAGGCGTTCAGCTCCCCGGTGCCGGACCCGTATCGCTCGGAGGATGAGAGCTCCGCCAGGTTCGTGCCCCGTTACAATTTCAGCCGCGGCGACCTCCTGCGCAAGGTAGACTTCGACATCAAGGGCGACGACCTGATCGTGTTCCTACACATCCAGAAGACCGGGGGCACCACGTTTGGCCGGCACCTGGTGCGCAACATCCAGCTGGAGCAGCCGTGCGAGTGCCGCGTGGGCCAGAAGAAGTGCACTTGCCACCGGCCGGGCAAGCGGGAGACCTGGCTCTTCTCCAGGTTCTCCACGGGCTGGAGCTGCGGGCTGCACGCCGACTGGACCGAGCTCACCAGCTGCGTGCCCGCCGTGGTGGACGGCAAGCGCGACGCCAGGCTGCGGCCGGCCAGGTGCGTGTCCCTCCGCGGCCGGCGAACCGGCGGGCTGGGCGGGCCGAGGGCGGGGAGGCGCCGCCGCCGGGGCTGGCTGCCCGCGCGCACCTTGGTGTTGGGCGGTCGCTGCCGACGGTCGAGCGTTCGGTGCCGCTGCCCGCCCTTGCGGAGCTGCGGGGGCCTCGGAGGTCTCCCGGCTCTGGCTCGGGACGGCCTTACGTGCGGGGCGCTGGGACTTGGTGCGGGTGGCCGCTGGCGCCAGCGGCGCCTGGGCCGGCACTAGGGTAACTGCGCCGAGACGTGCACTGCGCGGGCGGCGTCCCGGGGGCCCCGCCGTTTTGCCCTCCGTTCCTGCACCTCCATTCCCAAACCGTCTTTCCGCGCCGACTTTTTCCTTTCTGCGCCCTCGTTCTCTCCTCCCCGCTTTTTTTCTTTTAGCGAGAACACTCTCTCTCTCTCCTGTCAGGTCCGGACCTCGTCTGTTCTTGGCCGCTCACTCTTCGCTTCTCCGTCCCGGCTGTGCTCCCCACGCCTTTCGCCCCTCTCCGCCCTTTCTAGTCCTCTCCTTCTAGGCTCTTCCACTGCCTCCCTCCGCCCTTGGCCCGCTTTCCCGAGAACGGTCTTCCTCTGCTCCTGTCCGGACACCCGGAGAGGGCTCTCCGCCGGCAGCTGTCAGAGCATCAGCAGAGTTCCCCTAGTGCGCGGGCCCCCGGGGGCTCAGGGAGTGCTGCGGGTTCCGGACGGCCGGAGGCCGCTCGACTACCTCCCTGAATGCACCTCCCTGAAGGCTGGGCGCCCCCTGCCCCTAGTCAGGGAGCCTGGGGAGGACGTGGAAAAGCTGATTTATGGATGGTCTGTAGCAAGAAGTAAGTGATCTTCTTCCCTTCAGTGCAGTGACCAGAGGACGCGAAGTGCTGCAAAGGGGACCCGTGTGGTTATTTGGGGGTGAAGTTCTTCCAGCCAAGTCGAGTGTTTCCCGAAGACAAACCTAGGTCGAGTCAGGGAGTCCAGAGAGTACACAAGGTGTGTTCGGCTGCCAGGGAGCCGTTGAGCAGTGCGTCTTAGACTGGGCAGGGACGTGCCGGCAGTCAGAGCTCTGTCCAGCTGCGGCAGAAGGACTCAGAAGTCTCCGACTTCTGGTCGTTACTGAGATTTAGAGGCTGCCTCTTTTCCTACCTCCTCTGCTCTCCTCCCCTTCCCTCCATTTCCTTTCTCAAATGCCACAATTCTGGCAAACTCTTTTTCACTTTCATTTGCTTTCTGGCTAATAGATATGCTTTTCTATCCCAGGAGAACTTTGGCTCCCGGAAGGTGGTCACCTCAATCCATTGCAAAAATTGGATTAAGTCATTATCACAACAAGACACTTTTGTTGACACACTGGCAGGCTGAGGCAAGAGGATTGCAGAGTTACTATTTGGTCACAATTGTCCTTTGGCAGATTGGTTCAAATATTCTCCAGAAAATAATCTGAACTTCTCAAATCCTTTTGGATATCCCATATTGAAAGAAAATTATTTGTAATAAACTAGGAGTTTCTTGGTGTTAAAAGAGTGATACCGCAGTGCCATCTTGTCTAATTGAAGAAGAGCCATGTTTCTGAAATTTATTTACTAGATTTTATGGTATTTGCAAAAAGTAAGAATTTGCCACGTGTTGCTACTTGAAGGATACCATTTTATTTCATTAGTCACAGCCTACCTCTAGAGGTACTGCTTAAGACTAGCGATAGCCTGAGGGTTCTAGAATTTTCCCGGATGTTGGCAGATCCTTGCTCAAAATTGTGCTGATCCGTAAGAACTTGGAGGCACACGTGTGGGAGGGAGGCCGAGGGTGTGTGAGCATGCACGTGTGCAGGAGAAACGAAAATGTAGCAGCCAAGGCAGCTGCATTGGCAGTGATTCCTGAATGTATCGAGCTTGTCTTGGGGAGAGAAGCGCGTGCAGAGTTCTGTGGAGCTCAGCCTCTGCATGCCAGCTGGTGGTCTCTGGGCTGCAACAGAAGGAAACAGCAGCTCCGGCTGGCTGGGGAGTTAAGACACCTGCGGTGTGACCTTGGAGCAGAACCTGTGTGGAGAGTGCATTTCAGAAGTGTTTTCATGTTGCTATCTTGGTATTTCTCTGTGAACTTGCACTATCTTTTGGAGGTCAGAGTGGACAGAAGTATTCTCCTGAGAATAAAGCCCGAAATGCTTGAAGGACTTCCTCAAGGTTATTGAGCTTTTTAGAGGCGCAACAGGACTCTCACTCCAGCACTGTCCCAACACTTGCTCTGTGGACTGTGTCTTGATGAACAAAGGCTTTTACAAAAACAGGAGGGGCAGTTCCGACTAGTGATTACCATAGAGTGCACGCCCACTTAATGCTAGCGGTAGTTGTTCCAACCTGGATCACCCTGTGGTCAGTAATGTTGCATGTTGGTATTGGATAAGTGATTGGGTCAGGGTTGCCTCCTCCACTGGGAGAACAGAATTTGACATCCCTGAGGCTTTCTGCTCACTACGAGCAAGTTTTGGGGCTGAACTGTGCAGGGCCTCTCCTTGCCTTGTTGGAAATCCGTGGCACAGCCGAGCCTGCTTGCTGAGTGTCAGTAGGGACAACACAGACCACCTCCTGACCCACGGCCATTGGTTTGAGTGGAACCTTGAGAGGTTATCTTGGATGCAAGCCAAGAGCCTGCCCCGTGGATGGCAAAGTACTTGGGTGATACATGACTGGCCAATAGAAACTACTGTAATTACAGTGCCTGGAGAGGAGAAGGGGGCCGCACTTTGCTGGAAAAAGGCTCAAGTTGTTTATTAAAATAATATTTTTAAACAATTAGAAATTACATTTGAATCCATCTGTTTGCCAGTATGTTGTTGGAGGTCAGAAAAGCATCCTGCTCATTTTAGAATTTCTAAGACCACTTTTAGAATTTTCTAAAACCAACAGTGTATCAAAACATTGTGGCCCACCAGCTGCTAAAATCCCCAAATTCTGCAGGCTTTTCTCAGGCCAAATTGGCTATGTTTGTAGCCAACTTTAGCTTACCACTTGTTATGTGGGAGGAATTTCAGAATTGGGAAGGAAATGATACTAGTTATGTTCTTACTCACTTGGTCCCGTGCTGGCTGCCATATGGGGAGCAGGTAGGATCAGGGCCTGTGGCTGTACATACCAAAGAATCTGGTCAGATGCAGCATCCTAGATTTGAAAATCTAAAATTTTCACAGCCATTTGGAAGAGTAACTATCTAAAATCCAGCAGGATATTACTGAGAGGCAAGAACTAAAAGGTTTTTGCTCAGATGAAAAGCTTTCTTGGGAGGTATATTTATTCCTATAAAACAAATGGGGTAAAGGCTTTCTTTTCTTTCCACTTCTTTTTTAAATGTGGCTGTGTTTTGAAAGAGAACTGTAGTGTGCACGTGCCTAGCCATGCCGGTCACGCGGAAGCCGGCTCCCCTTCTTGTTCTTGATTTTGCGGTAAGGTAAGCTGATGAGATGGGCTTGTGCTACAGGGTGCAGTGGTGAGTGGCTGGACAGTTACTCCCATGGGGGCGGTCCGGTGGTCCATCAGGCTGTGGGGCTGTGGGCTTCTTGGCTTCCCTTGGCTGAGGATGCTTTTCTTCAGCTGTCTGTGATGAAAACTGTTGTGCTGTTAACCTATTTCACAAATCTGGAGAGAAGTTGTTGGAGTCCCAATAAATAAATTTCTAAGTTTTGAGGTAGTTCAAATGTTACTCAGGGTTGGCTTCTGTTAATTTTAGGTTAGTGCCATTATGTGGCGATGACAATACTAAAGCTTGTCTTTTATGGGTACCAGTTATCAACTGAAAGAGTGTGAAGTGACATTAATCAAAATTTTATGAAACTGCCTATTATATTTCAGGGAAGACATGTTATCCCTGCCAGTAATGTCTTTACTTACAAGAATATATTAAAAATACAGGAAATATCTATCTGCTGTGTTATAGTTTAAGGTCACTCCAGGGCAAACCTGGTGGTTAAGGCATCAGTACAGCCCAGTCAGTCCAGACAGTTTAGAGTCAAGACAAAGCCAAAACAGCCCACATCACCGTCTTTAGCCTCAAATGCATATGTGAAGTGCAGAACTGTGTAGGACAGATAGTGGTGGAAGAGGAACTCTGATGCTGAGCAAATCCTTTCCCTTCTTTGGCCGTAGTGCTGCTTCTGTCATATGGGAGATTTAAACAAGATGGTTTCTGGTACTGTGGCCTCTAGCTTTCCAAGAGGTCCGCTTAGAAGGTCCCTGGGACTAAGGGGGTTGTATATGGAAGAAGAGAAACATTGTGGATGGGCATGGCCTCCTCATGGCACCCTCACTGCACCAGGTGTGGCCAGACTAAGGAGGTCTGTGCTTGGGCAGGTAATGGTTAAGGAGGCAGAAGGCTTGAAGCTCCGCTGTGCAGAGTCTCGACAGGCAGTGAGGAGCTGAACCCCAGTGACTATGAGAAGCTCCTGAGTAGAAAGGGTGTAAGGAGCACAGAAATAAATAAAGGCTAGAGTTCAAAGCACCTTCCTGATTGCTGGTCCAGAGTGGAGGTCTCATCAGTGACCAAAACAGTGGGTGGAGCAGGGACGTACTTTGGGCTGGGAGAGTGTTAGCCATGAATGGCCTTTGTCACCTGGGTTGGTAAGGACATCGGAACTTCGGCTGTTGATTGTTTGGGGTTTAGTTTCATATGTGGGAACCTATGAATCCAGTTAATCTGAATGTACACCAAGTTATTATTTAAATGATAGCTGCAGTTCACATATGGGACTCTTAGCTAAGGAAAGGATGCTTGAATAAGGGAAAAGATCGACAGTTATGATTACATGAAAATGAAGAATGTTCATCTGTCAAAGAAAAAAAGCCGAAATGGAAAGACATGTCAAATGTAGTGACAATATGCACAACAATTGCAACAGACAAAAGGCAGGAGTCTTTCCTGTACAAAAATATGTTATGAATGTATTAGAGAAAGGGTACACGCAGATTTATCGTATCACACCCACAACCAGTTTACAGATACGAGACACTGGTCTTACTGATACTAAAGAAATACAGATTTAAACATTTAAATTTAGGATACTTTGAATTTTTTTCTCTAAGCTTGATTAAAACAACAGAAACTAACCTATATCTCTACCAAGCAAAAAAAGTTAGCGCTAGTGCTGACAAAGATATGGTGAATATCTTAACTCTTATAAATTACTGATGAGAATGTAAATTTGAATACTGCAGTTTTTTGGGAAAAATTAGAACATCTAAAAATATTGCAATCATTTATTGCATTCATGCACAAATCCTTTTGGGGGTTTTATTGAAAACCATAACTCTACATGTACTTCCCATTCATTCACTCACTAATTTGTTTATTTATTTAACAAATATTTGTTGGGTGTCTGCTGTCACTACGCCTATGTGCTGAGGGCACCATGCAGAACCAGGCAGAGCCCTGGGGGTATAGCTCAGGGGCAGAGTGGTTACTTGGCATGCATGAGGTCTCAGGTTGCATCTCCAGCCCTGCTCCTTCCCCAGGAAAAAAAAAAAAAAAGAAAAGAAAAATAAGGGAAGTAGGTAAACGTGGTTCCTACCCTCAGAGAGTGGGAGAGACAGATATGAAAGAAACAAATGATTAATTACTTAAAATTGTGAGAAGTGCTATGGGGGATCAGGAAGCACACGGTTCTAAGAATATATAGTAGCAAGTGAACTGGAGCCATGTGTATAACGAGGGAATAGTGCAGATATCCATAGAGAAAAGGATATTACAGATCTACTTAAATAACCTCTTAAACAGTGTGAACAATTACTAGTGATTTAATGCTGAGCAGAACCCAGAAAATCGCAGGTCTTTGATGACTGTAATCATGATACTACAGTAAAAAAGAGAGCAGAGGAAGGCAGAGGGAAGAAAAATAGAAATCACCTTCTGATCCCGCCCAAATCTAAGCATAAAAGGTTTTAAAATTTCCTTTATAAAACTGCATTACTCTTATAATAAAAGTAAACATTAACATTTTAAAAAATGTTTACTATGGCTATGATAAATTACACTTGTATCTACTTTTGGTTCCTAAAGATCATGGCTGATTATATCCTTAGCCTCTTGATATCAAACTTGCTCTTCATAAGAAAAGTAGTCTTAACCCAGTCAGTCAGCCCTCAGACTGAAAGGCGGAGGTGATGAATCAGGCATCGGCTTCTGGTTTTTCTCAGCATGTACTCTTATCATTTTCCCACATAATCCATGGAACGCTTCATCCCATCAGTGCTGAGATACTTGGGTGACTTGCTAAAAATCTGAATGGAACAGAAGTTAATAATGTCACACACTTTGAAATATAAGGCTTTTTCTGAGCCACTCGAGATACTCTAGACACTAGCTTTTTTTGGTTTCCTTTCAAAGTGTGTTGGTGGAGTGATTGGAGGAAGGAAGTCTTAGTTTCCCAAGGGGCTGTGGTTCTGAACACTGGTGACTGAGAGCTCAGTAAGTCAGTGCCAGGTGTTACTCTCATTCAGGACAGGAGTGTATCGCTGGGCAGCCTCCTCCGGGGCACATGAGAGTATTACTCTTGGTTAGCCATAGACTAAGTTGATTAGAGCATTTCATTCCCCAACTACTCTGGATATCTGTGGGGCTGTTCCAGAAACATACAGTGAGGTGCATAATCTTATTACTGAAACTACACCCTACATATATGTTATTTTAGCAGTGTAAAGAGTATAATTCGCAGTTGAAAAGCTAATATAGTATTGACATTCTATGAGATGTAAAATGAGATATTTAGTCACTGATCTTAGAAAGAAAGGGATGGATGGGAATTTCCCTTTTTCATTAAAGGGCAATGAATAGTCTACCTAATGTCATATAACCTGCAAAACAGTGTCAGTGTAAGATTAGAGAAATATTTGCCTAAACTTTAGCAAAATATATTGGCAATAGGGCTTTTCTTGTTCTACTGGTATTGGACTTTTAAGATTATTCAGTTGGTCTTATTGCATCCCATTTGTTATTTCTGCCATTTTGCCTCTAAGAACAGCATTGAAGACTTTGACACGTTTCAGAGCATTACACTAAATAAATCTGTCTTGCACATTCCACTGTGCTTTTTCTGGAATATTATAAATATTCAAATGTAGGCACGCATGCAGATTCAAAATAAAATTCAATACATGCAAATTTTGCATAAATTTTATATTTATAACTTAGCAATAGTTTTGAACTTGTTATCCAGCGATATAAATGTATCAGATATGAGCTCATGGGAATTACCGATAAATATATTTTTCTGATTATACTGTGGGCTCTTTTTCAGTCACAATTTAAGCTGCAATTCTGGGTTATATTATAAGAGAATAATTTGCACTTCATTTACTCTGAATTGTCAAGAATTGTGTTCTTCCCCGATATAAATGTCTGCAAAGACTTCTTATTCAGTTTGATTGCTTTTTAAATTTTACAAGCAGAGATGCCCTAGTGAGCCTGAGAGAACTGTTCTCGTTCTTGCAATGAGTTTAGACTCAGTGAATCACTTCCATGCACTTTTCTGTAGGAAGACAGAGCAATTGAAATGTGCAGTGTATTGATTTCCATCAAATGGATTAAACCTGTGTGCATCTTTCCTTGCATGAATTGACTTTTCCCCAAATTGTAATGGTAAGAACGAGTGTTCAGCAGAGTATCAGCTCCGATTCACTCATGTGGATTCTTGGGCTTTGGCAAACTTCCTTCCGGAGAGTGAATGATAACAGAATTTCTAGAAATTGACTTGGATGACCAAGTTACAGCCAATGAACTGAGATACTTTATAAAAGCACTTTCATAATGACAGCCACCTCCTTAGTTACTACAAGAAATGGGAATTGACTAGACTCAGCAGTTAAAAGACAGAAATTATCACAATGGATGAATCTACAAAATCTACTTACCTTATATTTAAAGGAAAAAGGTGAAACATCAGAATACAGAGAGATTGGAATATACAACACTGTGCCAATGCTAACCAGAGGAAGTGGATGTAGTTACACTGATATCAAACAAAGTATATATTAAGGTGGATCTATTATTCGGGATAAATAGAATTGTGAACTAATGATTAAAAATTAAATTCTTTAGGTAACAATTCTAAGCCTGTAGGTCCTTAATAGCATAGTTTTGAGATACTTAAAGTGAAAGTTGACAGAGCTATGAGGAGAACCAATAAAATCTACTGACATCTTTCAGAAATTGATAGAGAAAATGAACAACGCTGGATAAGGATGCAGAAAAGTTGAAGGACACACTAAACGAGCTCAGTATAATGGCTATTTATATACATATGTACATATGCATACATACACATATAACACACATATATTGGCACCAAACTGGAAAAATACATATTCTTTTCAAACACAGAACACTTTTTGAAAACAGACCACGTAATAAGCTCTAAAGATAGTCTTGAAACACTCATGAAAAACTGATCTTAGAGAACATATAGAGTACGTAATAACTGAATGTCGTTATCAGTCAGGCAGGAAAAGGATGATTGCCTTAGTAATCTGATGTATTTGGAAGTATTACCAGGCTTTCACTGACTACACTGACTTTCTCAGTTTAGAGGCAAGAATGAAGAATTTCAAAACTTAAGGGAAGAGAAGTGCTATAAAGTGACACCTTGGTTCAAGTAGTTTCTCCTGACCGTCTATGAAGATCTTTTGCTATTTTGGAGTGTGTACTGAGCTAGGCTTTGTGCAAAGAGCATAACATATTTTCTCTTTAACCCTCAGAAGGACTCACTCGAGTAGATGTTTTATTTTGTGGTTGTTGTTGCATAGATCAATTGTTCTTTTTTATTGCTTAGTAGTAGCCCATCTTGTATAACCTTTTATATATATCTTTGTAACAAGTTTGCCTATTTGTCTATGCAACAACAGTTGAGTTTTTTCAATTTCTGGTCATTGTGAATAATGCTGCAGTAAACAACAGGTTTCTGTGTGAACCTGTTTACATTCTTAAAGGTAATCTCCAAGAGTAAGATTGCTGGGTAATACAGTCAGTGTATAATTACCTTACTACAAGATAATTTTTTAATTGGTACATTTTATTGGTACATTATATATACACATCACATTTACACTCCACATTGAGAACTTGTTCCAGTGTATGACACAACTTAATTGTCATTTTTCCCCTCCCCTCCCCACCCTACCTCCCCCCACTCCTATAGACACAAGCATTGTTTCCTTGTTTTTTTAACATCAATTTTTTTCTTTCCTCATTATTTACCCCTAAGTCCCATTGCCCTTTGAATATTTACTATTTCACAATATCAATCATGCATTCTAGAACACATTTATAACTTCAGTTTCTCATATCAGAGAAAATATATGATATTTGCACTAAAGCCTATTTAAAGATGAGAAAACTGGGGCCAGGGATTTAGCTCAGTGGTTCTGGCATCTGCCTGGCAAGTGCGAGGTCCCAAGTTCGATCCCCAGTACCACATACCACAGTGCCAGGTGGCTCCCCCAGTACCACATACCACAGTGCCATGGTGGCTCACACCTGCAGTTCCAGCACTCAGTAGGCAGAGGCAGGAGGATTGCAGTGAGTCTGAGGCTGGCCTAGGCTTCATAGTGAATTCAGGGCCAGTCTGAATTACAAAGTGAGACCCTATCTCAAAAAACTGAAAAAAAAAAAAAAAAAAAGGTCAAAATAACATTCAAATTAAAGATGAGAAAACAGACTTAGACAAGATATAGATGTAGATATAGATATAGATGTAGACATATAGATCTAAAACCAGCCTGCATCTGCATAGCAAGGTGGTACTGGAGCTGACACTGCAAACTAGTTGGGACACCTGGCCTGTGTAGTACCTTAATATATGCTAATTTCTCATAAAAATTTCCAAAAGCCTTAATTTTTTTTTATGGCTGTGTCTATACCAACTCAGTGGAACGAATACCTGAGTGAATGCCTGGAGATACTAGACTCCATCATGTTAACTGATTTTTAAAAAGCACCTTTTAAAAAGTTTAATAAAAATCATTTTTTGAAGTGAGCTCTGCAGCTCATTTCTGCCTCATAAAGAATTAGATGTCCAAGTTTTTCAAATGCTTTTAAGACTGATTTACACAGAACAACAATGTTTTAGAGGAAATAAAGAAAGGAAGAACTTAGACCTGTTGGCTCTTTCCTGAAGTCCAACGCTCGGGAGATTGCTGCAATGGGATCACTTGAGTCCAGGAGTTTGAGACCAGCCTGGGCAACATAGTGAGACTCCATCTCAGAAAACAAAAGTAAAATAAAAAAAGAGAGAATAAGTATGCTATAAGAAAGTTTCTTTTCTGTCTAGATAAAGAAAATAAGATCTTCACTGCACTTTTTTTTTTTTTTTGCTTTTTGGAGACAGGGTCTCACTTTGTAGTTCAGGCTGGCCCTGAGCTCACTATGGTGCCCAGGCAAGCCGCCGCGAACTCAGCAATCCTCCTGTCTCTGCCTCCCGAGTGCTGGGATGACAGGCATGAGCCACCACGCTCGGCATTGTGGTATGTGGTGTTGATTGTTGGTGGGCGTGTCTCCATGCCCAGCATTATATGTGGTTACCGGGGATCGAACTCAGGACCTTGCGCTTGTGAGGCAGGTGCCGGAACCACTGAGCTAGCCCTCCGGCCCTTCACTGCACTTTGATTTCTGTCCCATGTGAACTGAAAAATTGGTGCACACATGGTGCAATATTTATGAGGCCAAGGCATCTTCTTGTGGGATATTGTTGTTTCATGAGCAATGTCACTTTGACTGGTTTGACCTGATTCTATAAATGAACATTACTTGTCACTGCATTTGGTCTGTGTAGACGTAACCTTTGGGAAGTAATGCACATAAACGAGTTCAGCCAGGGTGTCTCATGTAATCTAGGAGCAGAGGAGCCAGCAAAAGAACTCTCTTTCCTCCAGAATTCTAGAAGGTAGACTCTTAGGAGTGGAACATGGGATTGGAGGAGGAAGGGGAAAGGGTGAGAGAGGGAACAGGAATGAGTAAGTGATATGCATGTACCCAGAGACCAAAATAAATCTAATTTTTCTGCATCAGTAATATGTACCAATAAAAAATACATACTCTCTCAAAACCAAGTGAGGGATACCAGAAAAAATGAATCCTGAAGTCTGTTTTATCTCAGAAGATCATGATGGAGATAATAGGAATGCATTTTGTTGATGAAATAGCCAGCAAGGATTACAAATTCCCTAAGAATGACCATTCCCTCCATTTTTGAAGAGGTGATTTTAGAATAGTGATCTTAAAGAGAATATTCAAATTAGCTTCCCAAGTCTACCAGCCTACCAGAGCTTGCTTGTGTGGGTGGCAAAGAAGTTAGGTTAAGGGCATGGAAGAAGGGTCAGGAGACTCCCAAGTATAGCCAGAGGCCACTGTGACCTTGTGCTGGTGGCCACTTAAGCACATGTTTCATGGCTAAGACTGTGCTTCAGTGGAAGATTAACAGCTAAAATATCTTGAAGGTTGATCTTTGAGCTGATTGGCCAGGTACTCTAAAGGCAAAAAATATTATTTTTGTGACTGCTTTTGTTCATATTATAGTATGTTCAAATAGTATAGTAGGACATAAAGCAATGTTGAAATGAGGCACATTGCAGTGAACTTCTGTGTGGTGGTCTATTTATGAGAAATGACTTCTATAACATGTTAATGGATATGTAGAAATGATTTTACATGTAAACACAATATAAGATTAATGAAAGACCAATATGAGAAAATGAAACTGAAGTTTTCACTTCAAAATTGCATTATTGAACAAAATGGTCTGTGCCTGTTTTTCTGTGCCTGTTTTTGAATTAAAGGTCCATACTTGGCATCTACCATCCTCTGTTTATTCTTTGTGACTGGGAAACAAAGCCAAAAAAATGAAAAGAAAAAAATGTGGGAGATCATTTTAACATTAGGAGAGCATTTTACAATTTTCTGGCAGCTTTTGTATTTATCACCATATGGATGTACATTAAATCTGCTTCTCCTGCTCATTTATATGTTTATGAAGTTATAAAGATGTACACATGCTCACACAAAATAATTAAGCAAGTGATGTGTGTTTGACAATGTTTTGTGACTTAATGCCAATTAGATGGGTTAAAAAAAAGCCTGCTTTCCTAATTCAATTGCTTCCATGCTTTTTGGTTTATGCACTTAAAGATAGAATCCATTTAAAGTGCAAGAATTTGCATACATGCAGTCTTTAGAGAGACTTCTATTTATTCCAGATGGTCTTGAAACATTATTAGTGAGGGGCTTAGAGACCTGAATGGTGTGAGATCCATTAGGATGAGACTGAAACCACACAATCTGATTCTAGAAATCCATTCTTTATGGGAAGAGGAATCAAACCTTGTGTGCTTTGATAAGGGAGGGCTGAAGGTACGTAGCGCAGCCAGACTGTTTAATGCAGCCAGATGACCTCAGTTCACTGCCTGTGTCCTGTGTCACATGCACTTTGCCCAGTGCCACTGTAGAAAGTGGCTCATACATTTCTGGAGTTCAGCTGAGTGCTAGGCAAAAAAAGCTGCACCCAGCATTCATGGTCCTGGAAATTAGCAGTTCCATTGATAAACTGTCCACTTTTTTGTTGTTGAATCTTTATTGGTACATTATATATACACATCATGTTCATGCTCAACATTGAGAATTTGTACCAGTATATGACATGATTTAATTCTCATTTTCCCCTTCCCTCCCCACCCTACAACTCCCGTCCCTATATACATAAGCTTTGTTTCCTTTTTCTTTTACCATCAGATTTTTTCTTTCCCTCCACTTTTAAAATTTTTGGTTGCATTGGAATGAGTAAGATTGTGATGTTCCTCATTGAATGTCATGTTTGCTTTCTTTTAAAATCACGGTGTAGTCATTATTAGTTGTAGGAAGGTTATGTTTAGTGACAAGGGGCTGTGTTAGGCTCTCAGGTTGTGATCTTTGACCGGAAACTCCTTCTCTTACACAGAGGTCAGGAGTCAATGTGCACAGCAAACAAACAGGGACCACAAAATTCAGCTTCTCTGTTTTGCTGGGGTTTGATTCCAGGATGAAGTACTGTACTTAGGAGAGGAGAGGTCAAAAGGTCTTGTATGCCAACATGGGAAAATGGGTCCCACAAAGCCCAAGGCAGGTGCACCTGGATCTGAGTTGTATACCTTGGCGATATCTGTATTTAGCTTACTGCAAGAAACCCAGGAGGAGGAAGAAAGATGTTCTCTCAGAACTTTAAAGAGTTAGAAATACCAAAGAAATGGTAGGCATTTTAGTTCAAATGCCAGAAATTAAAGGGGTCTAAGAAAAATGCAACTGGGTAAAATATAAATTATTTTTATATTAAAATTAAATTAAATAGCACAATTGGGTAGCAAAGTGCCTCTTAGTGTCTTTGGCTTTCCCATGTTGGACATAGCCAGCATCTTACTGTACTTGCTAGAACTGAAGAAGCTTTGGGGACCATCAGTGCATCCACATCCCATTCAGGACACTTAAGAGAGACAGTGACCCCATGCAAAGAGTGGTAGTTTTAGTGGTGAGAATGTCGGAAGTTGGTGTCTCTGTTGGCTTTCAGCTTGGATTTCTGCTGGTTTGTGGTACATTTTATGATTCAGCATAATTTCCTGGAGATTCATCTAAGCTGTTGTGTGGGGAACCGGCTCATTCTTTCTTTCTTTCTTTCTTTTTTTTAAATTTCTGAACAGTATTCCATGATAAATACATACCACAATTTACTTAACTGGTTTCCCATTGAAACAGTATGGACAGAGCTGTGCACAAACTTTTGTGGAATGATATGTGTTCATTTCTCTGGGATAAATGTTCATGGTTACACTTGGCGAGTTGTTTGGTAAGTACACATTTATTTAGTTTTGTAAGAAACTGCAATCTTTTTTTTCCAGCGTGGCTGCATACCATTTCACGTTCCTACCAGCAGTGAATGAGCTCTTTCTTCATCTTTACCAGTACTGAGTGTTGTTACTTTTTAAATTTCAGCTGTTCTACTAAGTGTGTGGAAATACCACATTCTGGTTTTAATCTTAACGGCTAACAATGTTCAGGATCCTCTCGCATGCCTATTGGCGAACTGAATGTCCCACTTGATGAAAAGTCTTACCACTTTCCTATATTCTGATTGGATTCTGTTTCTTTTTCAACTTTCTAACTTGGAGTGGCGTCCCATATTTTCTGCATTAGTCCTTTTTTAGTTGTATTTGCAAATATTTTTTCTTCAGTCCATAGCTTATCTTTTCATCTTCACCTTATATGTAAAATTACGACATTTTAAAAGTCTGATGTGGCTCCACTTCTTTTTGTAGGTCATACTTTCAGTATCAAGTCTAAGAGCTCTTCACCTAGCCCTACCTCTTGAAAGTTTTCTCTTAGGATTTTTTGAGTTTTATAGTTTAACTTTTATGCTTAAATGTATGACACAGTTAAAAGTTATGTTTTATTATTTCATGCATCATAATGTCTACTAGTTAAAATGTGCAATAATGTGGTTTTGGATATATTAAGTTGTATTACCAATCACCTCTGTCAAATTCCCTCTTCCATCACTACATAAAGTCACCTCACTAGCAGTCAATGCCCTTTTTCCTCTCCCCTCAACATCTGAAAATCACTCATCTGTTTTGTTTCTGATTTACTTATCCTAGAATTTTCATTCATATATATGTATATATATATAACTGATGTTGGCCTTTGATGCCTGGCTTCTTTTTCTTGGCGTAATATTTTGAGATTCATTTATGTTGTAGTGTATATCAGTACTTCGTTCCTTTTTTTGCTTGTTTTGCAGTACTGTAGTTTGAATCCAAGGGCACTGTACCACTGAGTTACAACTCCAGCCTTTTTATATGTATTTATTATTTATTTTGAGAAGTGATCTGGTTGAGTTGACCAGGAAGTCTTTAAACTTCCGATCTTTCTGCCTCATCCTCCTCAGTAGCTGGGGTTGCTGATGTATGTCATCACCACAGGTACTTTTATTAATTTTTATGGCCAAATAATATGCTGTTATATGGATGTACCACATTTGTTTATCCATTCATCAGATGGTGGATGTTTGCATTGCATCCAATTTTTAGAACTGTGAATAGAATAGCGCTACTGTGAATATTTATGTACAGGTTTTTCTATGAACACCTATTTCCAGTGGTCTTCGTGTATGTATGTACACACACACACACACACACACATATACACACATATATATATATGTATATATATGAGTGAAACTGCTGGATCATATGGTAACTCTATGTTTAACATTTTGAGGAGCTGCTAGATTATTTTCCAAAGCAATTGAATCATTTTACATTCCCATTAGCAACACAGGAAGTTTCTGATTTTTCTAAATCTTCTTTACTTACTATCTGCCCTTGTCTTAATTATAGTTAACTGTACATTATTTGAAGTTTAATATTCTTTGTTTTAATTATAGTGAAATTCATATAACAAAGTTCATTAGGGACATTTAGTACTTTATGTCTTGTGTAACCATCACCATTATGTATTTCCCAAATATTTTCATATCCCCAAAGTAAACCCCATAACCATTAAGCATTCACTTACTTCCCATTGTCCTGTCGCTAGGCACTGGAAATCACTAATTTGTATTCTGTCTCTATGAATTTGGCAATTCTGTATAGTTCACACAAATGTGGTCATATAACACATGGCCATTTGTGTCTAGTTTCCAAATCTTCAAGATTCATCACTGTTATATTATCGTTTTGATTATAGTTGACTTAAGAGCATGCTCAGTGAAGTATTCAGTGGCATTTTCCTGATGGCAAATGGTATTTCATATTTTTGATATGCTCATTTTCTACTTGATAACTTCTTTGGATAAATGCTTATTCATGTGCTAAGGCATTTTTAATTTTTTTGTTTTAATTTTGGTTTGTTAAGTATTTTTTATATTCTAGATATAAGTCCCTTATACTGCATATGCTTTGCAAATACATTGCATCCATTTAGTGATAGTTATATCACTTTACTGAAGCTGTCTGTTGAAGCACAAATATTTTAAATATTGAAGTCCAGTGTAACGTTTTTCTCCTATGAGGCTTTGCTTAACCTTACTTAGATCACGAAAACATCTATGAATTTTGGGTTTTAGTTTAAACATTAAGATGAGTTCAGGTTCAATTCTGTGTGCATTGAAAGAAAGGTATCCAGTTTTTTTAAAAAAACATGAATATAAATTGTTTCACTATTTCATCATTTGTCAAATAGATAATTTTTCTTTATGGAATTGCCTTGGTGTGTGTGTGTGTGTGTGTGTGTGTTTATCTATTTATTTATTTATTTGAGATGGGGTCTCACTTTGTAGTTCAGGCTGGCCCTCAGCTTACTGTGTAGCCCAGGTAAGCCTGGAACTCAGCAATCCTCCTGCTGCCTCCCAAGTGCTGGGATGATAGGCGTGAGCCACCATGCCAGGCACTGTGGTATGTGGTATTGATTGCTGGTGGGAGTGAGTCACCATGCCCAGCACTGTATGTGGTTACCGGGGATCGAACTCAGGACCTTCCACATATGAGGCAGGTGCTGGAACCACTGAGCTAAATCTCTGGCCCACCTTGGTATATTTTTTAAAAAAATGATCTACCAATAACAGATTTACTTCTGGAGTCTTCTTTCTATTCTACCAGTCTTTATAACTGTCTATGCAAGTGCCACGTTGAATTGATTACTGTTGTGTTGTAGTTAATTTTGAAATCGGGAAGTGTGAAGTGTCCAATTTTCTCCATTTTTGTAGGTCATTTTGGCTCCTCTGACACCTTGAATTCATTATGAGTTTTAGGATCAGGTTATCAGTATCCACAGGGAAATCAACTGTGATTTTGTTAGGATTGTATTGAATCATTGGATTTGGAAGAATATTTCCCTAAAGACTATACTGAGCTGGGTGTGGTGGCTCACGCCTGTAATCCCAGCACTGGGGAGGCAGAGGCAGAGGCAGGAGGATTGCTGAGTTCGAGGCTTGCCTGGGCTACATAGTGAGCTCAGGTCCAGCCTGAACTATAAAGTGAGACCCTGTCTCAAAAAAAAAAAAAAGACAATATTGAGTCTTTCAGCATATGAATATGTACTGTCTTTCCATTTGTTTAGGTTGTCTTTATTTCAGTGCTGCTTTGAAGGTTTTAGATTATAAATTTTGCTTATTTATGTTAAACAGATGCATAAATATTTTACCTTGTGGTTATCTCTGGTAAACTAGCTTACATATGGTTTAGCTCATTTCTCTCATAAATCTTCTTGAATCCTTACCATGACAACTTCTTTTTTTCTTGTTTTCTTTCTTTCTCTTTCTTTCTTTCTTTCTTTCTTTCTTTCTTTCTTTCTTTCTTTCTTTCTTTCTTTCTTTCTTT
>PVIC010026338.1:0-24477 GCA_004025085.1 Thryonomys swinderianus | reverse complement strand
TTTTTTTTTTTTTTTTTTTTTTTTTTTTTTTTTTTTTTTTTTTTTGGCTTTTTGAGACAAGGTCTTGCTTTGTAGTTCAGGCTGGCTCTGAGCTCACTATGTAGTCCAGGCAAGCCTGGAACTCAGCAATCCTCCTGCCTCTGCCTCCCGAGTGCTGGGATGACAGGCGTGCGCCACCACGTCCGGCATTGGTGGTATGCGGTGTTGATTGTTGGTGGGCGTGTCTCCACACCCAGCATTATATATGGTTACCGGGGATCGAACTCAGGACCTTGCGCTTGCGAGGCAGGCGCCGGAACCACTGAGCTAACCCTCCGGCCCATGTTGTTCAGTTTTAATGTGATATTAGTAGCAACACCAAAAACAGAATGCTCAGTGACAGGACCCCGCCCCCTCATGCGATTTTATTCCTGTCCCTCTGCTCATCATTCCACTTAGGAAAAAAGCGTTTGTTTCAGCAACAGCAATTTCACTAGTGCTGGGCGAGAGCCAGAAGCATAGTGAGTGAAGGAAGGAGGAAAGCCAACCCTCTTAGCAAGCCTAAGCAATTTTGATTGATAAACACAGTTTGCAGTCAGACATGGGGAAAAAACACTCAAAAGCCTCATAGATCTATACAGGCAAGGAAAGTTGAAAGGTAGAAAGTATAGGTACGGTCTACGGTCCTGCGATTGGCATCCAGGTCTTTGCATCAGAGAAGCAAAGTACAAATTATTTTAAAGCAGAGAGTTCTACCGTGTCGAACTCTGAAGAAATAAAGTCCGTCCAATTTGATAGCTGGGAGATGGAAAGAAACCTGGTAGCATCCCAAGAAAGGATTAATTATAAAGCCCAAACCTATATTACAGAGCACTAAATCTTTAGAAAACAGAACACAAATTAGGAAAACTATATTGAAATCACAATATTTTACTTCCTTGAATGGTAGAGGCGATACCTATTAATTCAACCAATGAATATATATGGGGAAAATTCATCTCTTTAACCATGTGGGATATAGTGTATGCATTTTTTTTTTATTACCCCCTCGCTCGACTCCCTCTTCCAAGAGCTTTAAACGTCTTATTGTCCGATGTGGAAGAAAGAGCTCTTTCAAGAAAGAAAACCGAACACATTGGACTTCGGGAATGGTCTGGCGAATTTATTGCAGATGGGTGGCCGGTATGTTTCCTCTGCTGTTCACTTTGTGTTTTCATGTAGAATCGTCCTGTGACTTGAGGGTCCCTGCTCTGGATCCCTGTTCATGGGAAGAGGCTCAGCTTTCCTCCCAGCTCTACCGAAACAAACAGGTACGTGTTCTGGAGAATGCCGAGATTGTTCTCTACTGTGCCTGCCGGTCACTTCATAGTGCCTCTTTTCCTTCTTTAATTTTCACATTTGTAGTTTAGAATCAAGTAAATATCTGTCCAGCAAAAGATAAAGTTAGATGTGCCATGTCAAAGGGAAAAAAAAATAGTAACACTAAAAAAAAAAAACCTGCCATCAAATTGATAAATTGATTTTTCACATTTTAGCTATGTGATACCCTGAATCCTTTTCCTCATCCACGAAACTGGAGCATTTGTGAGGCATATCACAGAGGACTGAGGTGAAGGCCAAGTGACAGGCGAGGGTCACAATATTTCTTAACTTTGAACATAAGTAACCACTGCAAGAAGGGATGATGAGTATAAAAGTGTTTTTGAAGACGACTTCATTTGCATTTTGTTTGTAGAGGCTCCTGAGGAGTAATTTAATACAGGGGACATGTAGGCAGCCACATCTTTTCTTCTTTCTTTTAAATGTGTATGGAAGGAATCCAGCAAAACAGCATTTTCTATATTTAAACAGTTGCATTCAGCTCGTTTCTCTTCATACCTACCCGACTCCCTTGTGGTTTGAAGTTGGAAAGTCATTTAATCTCTTCAAACAGTTTGCAGTGAATGAGAAAGTTCAGGGCACAAAACTGAACAGTCATGTGGGCGCAGGGGTGTAGATTTCGTGCAGGTCCCTGTGAAAGAGGGGCCCCTACGATTCTGTTCAGAAAACAAACAGAACAGTCAAGTTTAAGAAGGCTGAGGAGCAGTGGCATTATGATTAGTTTACTGAGTCAATATGGTGTGGCAGCCCTCACCACTGTCTGCTTCTTACAGCTCCAAGATACTCTGATACAGAAGGAAGAAGAGCTCGCTAGGCTTCACGAAGAGAACAATCACCTCAGACAATATCTGAATTCCACTTTGGTTAAGTGTCTCGAAGAAAAGGCTAAGGTGTGTAACAATGTCTTTCATAAGGTCAAGGCAGAGATTTGAGAAAGGAGACTCTTTCCAAAAAAGTCTTCGGTTAAATACAAGGAGTTCACAAAGCAGTGTGTCTTGATGTACTGTAATAAATGGATCATGTTTTCTTAAGGAAATATATGATGTTCGTAAGAAATCACGTGTGTCATTGTTGGGAGTGTCTAGACTGCATCCTTTAGCCAGGCACTGAAAAGGAGTTCTTGCGCAAGCAAAACCTAATCCACGGATGGATCGAGACAACAGAAGGGAATGAAAAGGAGCGTTAGATCTGTGGAACACCGAAGCAGAAATAGATAGGAAAGAAGTCAGCTGTGTTAATTCTATCTCTGACTTTAGGCAAACCATTCTCACTGAGGGCCTCTATTAAGTTTATGTGTAAATGGGTGGGGCAAAAGACCTCTCAGTGTAAATAAAGACTGTGACTCTGATGAGATCCCAGGTACTCTGAGTGTCGTGACTGGCAATTAGCTTTGTGCAATCACATCACCTTTCATTCTCATTTTCCAAGGACTCATTTCCAATTTAAGGATGAATAGCTTGATTATAGTCTCCTTTTGCTCTTTCTCTTTGCAAGTTTCCTGTGTGTGTGTGCCTCTGTTTGCCTGTGTGTTGCTAGGGATGAAATGGAACCCAGAGCCTTGGCACTGAGCTGTATTTATTTTTTTCATTCTGAGATAGTCTCACAAAATCAGTAAATTATCCATCTTGGGATAAAACTCTCAATCCTTCTGCCCCATCCTCCTTCCTTGAATTTTAGGATTACAGGTGTGCACCGCCTTCTGCATCTGGTTTGCCAACATTTTACTCTACATTTCCTATCATGTTGATATTGTTAGTTTGCTTATTAATTTTACCTTACTTCTGGTCAAACTACATTATTGGATGGTTTGAATCTAAGTTGACACAGTCATTAAACATAACAATTCAGAGAAGGCCTTAGAGGTAATTCCTTTATCGTCATCATTTTTAATAAAAAGGGAACATATCTACAGGTCTTATCCTGGACTTCTTTCTCATTCCAGCCACTATTCCATGAATGAAAGATTGTTAATATATCAAGTAATATTAATTAGGTGGCTGTTATCTTTCTTGGTCTTAATTCTGTAAGATTTAGAATAATACGGTAATATATCCTGTGAGAATTCTTTACAAGTTAATGAAATAAACCAGGAATGTTGTAGCCTTTGAATCAGGGGTTCTGACTAGATTCAGATGAGTATGGTTTAAATCTAAGCTGAGCAAAATTTAGCAAATCAGCAAGTTATCTGTGCTCTGGTTTCCTAATAGAAATTTTGCTATCATCTACGTGCAGTGAAATAATACATTCTCTCAGCCCTTCAGAAATCATAATAATCAACAGTTCATTTACTCATAAATAGAACAAAAATGTGATAACTGCTGTTATCACTATCAGCAAGGCCAACTTTTCTTCCCTGTGTTGAAATGCTGAACACAGAATCTATTGATTTCACCCTTTCAAAACAGAGTAAAAACTGAATTAAAGTTTCTCGGCAGTAAGTTATCCTCTTGAGTGGATTTTAATTCCCAGACACTAATCCAGCCAGCTTTGCTTGTGTATGAAAAGGTAAAATTTAATTAATTTCTCTACAGCATCGTGGTAGCTAGTAAATACTTGACAGATGTGTAATTTTCCGATTCCACTCCTCTAGAAATTGCTTTCCTCAGAGGAGCTCTCCAGAGTGTGTGGGAAATTCAGAAAAGGGAAGAGGAAACCTAGAGAGCAAAGTTACTCTCCCGCCGAGACTCCCCAGCCCAAAAATGCCAAGAGGAACCTGTGCAGTGAGTTTTCGAACCGTGCAGAGCAACCTGGGCCCCCGGTGGATCCCTGGGTCCTCCAGACTCTTGGGTTGAAAGACTTGAACACCATCGACGACGCCACATCAGCTAACTGCAGTGCCCTCTCTCCTCATCCCCAAGGACTCAGCTGTACTTATCCCAGCTTTCTGGGTGATGCGGTGGATTATGGAAGTGTCCCCAGGGAGGACTGCCCAGGTGAGGGAGGAGCCACGCTGCCCGGAGAAGAACTTCACTACTTTTCTCAACTTTCAGATCCTTCCGCGGGGGTCCCGAGGCTTCCTTACAGCGATGTGGGTGTGTCGCCCAACAAGACCGAGATGGCCTTTTCCACGTCCCTGAGCCCTCACTGCAACGTGAAGACGCACTCCTTTCACCAGGGACAAGCGTTTGTGCGCAGAGACACAGAGGGAGGCTGGAAGTTTACCTGGGTCCCGAAGCAGCCGTAGCGGCCCCCACCGGTCCCAGAGCACTGCCATCAGCTGCGTTTACAAAGCCCTCTCGCACTTGAATACGACTGTGTGAAACTCTGAAGCTCTTACCCAGAACCTCCTAACATTTCAGAAGTGACTTACAATGATCCACTTAAATCTGCAGGGAATGGCTTCCCAGAATTTATGAAGAGAGGTACCTGAGCTTCTTTCGTCTAAATTTGATTTGTTTACACATTGATATCTAGAGTAGGCTTCCTCTCTCTGCCTTATACTTGAAAAAGTAGTTTCTGATCATGTGTAGCTTTCAAATTTTAGTGTTTCTTTTCCAGTTATAACCAGCTTAACAGCTTTTCTTCATTAACCAAGCAGTTTGATGTTCATAGTTCTTTGACTTTTCTTCTTTTCCTGCTCCTCTATCTTTCTAGATGCTGCCTTTAGGAGACCCGGTGTTGGTTTAAGTACTTGCTCCTGAGTATTCAAATAGCTGCCAGGGGCTTGGCCTCAGAAGACGTAATGTGAATGGATGTGATTGGCCACGTGTCCAGGAACTTCAAAAATTGACTGTTCCTTAGTCACATGGGCAACATTTCTCTTCAATCAACCTTAACTTCACTAAAAAAAAACCAACATTGTCAATAAATCACAAAAGTGACTTTACCTATAAGTTACGGGGACATCAGAAAGTGTAGAGTTAGTACACCCATTGTACTTTAGAGTTAGTTCACCCATTGTACTTGCCACCTGACACATTTTATTTAATCAGAATGGCTCAAATAGGGACAGAACAGCGGTCATGAAGCAAGTCACCCTCTGAATCTACACAGATATGATCTGACAAACTGCTATTCCTGGAAGCATCGTCCAGGGCAATGCTCTGTTATCCTTTGATCCTCTGTTCCTCTGTTCATCAACCCACCGGCCAGATCCATAGACCACCTTGTGTTTAGACTCTGTCTTCAGGCTCATGTACTGTGATATGTGGAGGGGGTAACCTGGGATCGATTTAGACTTTGTGCCCACACTCCTGCACGGGCTGGAGCTGTTTCATTGCTGAAATCATTGCTTTTTTTTTTTTCCTACTAGGAGCCCATTTTCTAGGTTCGTTCTGTCTGTTTAGGAGTAACTTGCTTCTGAAATATATATATATATATATATTTTTTCAAGTTAATATGCATAGATGGAATACAATCACTGGCATCAAGGCTGCTTCCTTTTCTAAATGTAACAGATGTGTCTTCTCAGTGCTCTTTGTGAGCTCTTCTTCCCCTGCCTCAAGGTGTCCCCAACAGAAATTACACAACAAAGTGTGCACCTCTGCTTTCCACCTCACTGAATGCTGAAGTCAACCATGTGGAACCCACTCTCATTTTTTATCTTTTCCATTTCCTCTCAATTCCCTTTGCACCACTGATATTTTAGATGTGTGTTGTTTGGAATTCTAACAGACATCCCTTTTTTCTTTCTTTTTTGCTCTTGGTTGTTTCTTTACCTAGGTCATGTGAACAAAACATCTCTTTTACTAGTCAGTCTTAGGATCTTTGAAGAAAAATTCAAAATAATAGTAAATATTATCCTGGGAAGTATTTTTGCGGCTTGGGAAAAACCACATTCTATTTTCTCAATGAAAAATTGAAAGAATTCCTTTTACAGTCTAGTAATTGATGACCCTAGTGGTGAAAATTTTCTTTTTAGAATAACAAATTGAAAAATTAGAATTGTATGGTCTGCTACATGAGGAATTAGGTAAACAACCTGACGATTTTAAAAGGATAATCATCAAGGCATAAAACAAAATCAATTAACATATTTTTTTGCATTTTTATATGCCACATTACATGGTAAGCATCATACAGATGTATCTGGGATTAGCTCAATGCATTTGGTGCGTGAAACAAAGTCCCCTAAATTGTTACAGCTTTTGAGAACTTTTAATTAAAACTTGGACTCAGACTGCTTTAAGGAAATTATAGAACATTTGCATGGGAAATTGTGAGTTTGTTGTGGCCTATATCATAAAGCACAGTCTGGAAGAGGATTAGCATTTTTCCAATCATATCAACAAACATTTGGTATTTGTTTGAATTATGTCTAGAAAGCAATTATGTTGATAGTTGAGAAATTAGAAATTTTTTCTTCAGAATATGTCTTCCACCATTTATAATTTTTTCTCATTTTTCTCCAGTAAACCACACAATATCTTATTATGCTAATTTTGGAAGTAAAAACTAAATGGTTTTTTGATTATGATGAATATTTTTATATTATGCATAATATTTTCTAATAATACATTTTCTCCTCTGTGGCATAACCATAACCTTATTTGTACTTTCCTGTATGATATATGTGATCCCAGTAATAACATCTTCAGCATTAACTTTCTTTTCTCTGTAACACATTAGCAAAACTCTCAAATACTCGCTGCCTTAAAGGCTGGTGACTTGTGAGCACAACATTTCCTCTTTCATTTACTTAAAGATTAGAAGACAGAATCAGGTTTTGAAATTTCAATTCCAATGTCCTCGGACCATGTGAAAGTAAATCACTCTTTATCTCACTAATATCACAAAAACAAGGGCAATTGGAAAACTTCACCTATGAATGTGACATTTAATGAGTGGGATTATTTAATACTGCCATGATACTAAACTCTGACTTTTGAAACATTTGATGAAAAGAAACTACATATATCAAAAGAAAGGACTGTTGAACTTAATATAATTCAAGAAAATAGAAAAAAAAATTAGGTGTGTGTGTGTGTGTGTGTGTGTGTATTTGTTTCAGTTTACCAAAAGATTTGCAAAGAATTAAGTGGTAAATATCTTCTTATTGCTTGTTTTTATAAATTAAACCAAATAGATTTGGCCTGCAAGCTATAAATATATGGTGTAATTATATTCCTTAATGCATTTTTCATATTTATCTACATTTCTGTTACATGAATATAAACATTCATTCTTACATTGGACATTTTACAAATGTAAAATATAATTTAACACTTAATATTTTAAATAATAAGATTTATTTGTGATCTGTAATATTTCTAATTATATGAGTCAATTTTATAATGAGTTTATGACTAATAAATGACAAAACTTATTAAACCCTTGTTTGGCTCTTATTTTAGCAATATTTTTCCAGTGAATGTAGTAGTGGACAAAGAAAAAGTTTTCTGCAGCTTTCTGTGCTTACTTATTTATAATTTTTGTCATAAAATATACTTAACATGCTTAGTAATTGAGCCACTTGTATTAAATAGATATAACCTTGCACTGTGCTCAACTGCTACACAAAAAATAAATACATGTTAAAACTAACAAAACTATAGGTGAGAGATGTACTTTGAACATCGTCAAGCAAAGTAAGGGAATGTTTGGTGCTCATAATGGAAGAATCTGGGTTTTGAGTTTTGAGTGTGGTTGAATCTCTGCTCAAAGCATGTTATAAAGGATCTGCTTTAGCCGGGCTTGGTGGCTCAAACCTGTCATCCCAGCACTCAGGAGGCAGAGGCAGGAGGATTGTTGAGTTCGAGGTTTGCCTGAGCTACATAATGAGCTCAGGGCCATCCTGAACTAAAAAGCAAGACTTTGTCTGGAAAAAAAAAAAATCTGCTTTAGGATTTCCTGGGAGGTGATAGCTGGGGTGGAGTTTTGAATGAGACAGTGTTTACTGTAAAACAAGCATAACAGAAACCAAGAAGGACAAACTCTGACTGATAAGGTAAATTGCACTGCGCAAAGTCATTCATTTTGTGACAGTTCTCCAGGTCTTTCCATCGGTAACCCCTCCGCAGATGAAGAAATGGGTCAGTTCAGTGTTGCAGCTCTGCACGGAGTACTGTGCACAGAGGGGGAAGGCCTGGATCTGCTCGCTGTGAGGGCGATTTCTCGGAGACCATGATCTTGCTCATGTATCCAAAAGGCCAAGATCAATAGCAAAAGAAAATGCTTTGTGACTTGTGAATCAGCCCTATAACCTTCTCAACATATTACTTTATTAATATTCATAACTAAGGCTATTAATACTTTTATAATCCTGTAATGAAGACTGTTAATACTAACCACTAAGACTTTTAAAATTTTTACAAGGATATGTGAGGCTTTATCTTGGAATAAACTGTATTTGAACTTCACTCATTCTAAATAAACCTTAAATCTTGAGGCAGTCCATGTAGTTTACCAGAAATATTTCATTAGAATGAGTTAGGTATCTAGATTTTCATTTGATAGATGACAAAACTGTTTTTGCATTTTATACATCTCACGTGACCATAAGTAATTAAGGCCCAAAGAAATCTCTGGCACTGATTCCGGGTCTACTGTCCTCTCTATATGACACATAATGACTATTTTGGGAACCAGCAAATGTAATTGCAGCTCACTGGTTCTTACTGACTATTATAGTCTTTGTATAGAAAGCTTCTAAAGTACAGAGGGCCTTTGAACCTTTATTTTACTTTCTTCAGAGTTTTACTCTAGAGCTCAAAATTCCCATCACTGCTAATAGGGACTGGGGTTGCAAGAGATTTAATCATTTTACACTTAGTTTAATATTTGGAACAGTGGATAACATTGGAACATTGTCCTAGTTTTTCTCATTACTGAGACAAAATATTTGACACCCAAAGTTAAGAAGAAAGGTTTACTTAGTTAACAGTTTGTAGAGTTTTCAGTTCATAGTTGGCTGGCTCTAAGGCAGGACAGCATGCAAGTGAGTATCACAGAGGAGAAATAGTCCATGGTAGGCAGAAGGCAGCAAGCAGCAAGTGGTGACTAACAAGCAATAACATTCCTTTGTCTCTCACATTTTACCCAGTTTTAGGGTGGGTAGCACTCACACCCTATATGGGACACCCATAGTCCTACCCAGAACCATGCCAGACCAATCAGTAGACTGATTTAGTAATCGCACACCCTTGATCCCAGCATTACACAATGCATATCTAGCTATCTCTGGAAAAGTCCCACCTATGACCAGATGAGACTGGGGCACAGCAGAACATCTAGATGCAAGCCATACGTATATAATAAAAGACTTTTCCCTTCAGATTCTTGTCCCTTGAATTTTTGTAGGTAGCAAATATGAATCCCGTAGAAAAATTCTTAAAAGTCACAACTTTCAGCATAAATGGATTACTTCTCCATGGTTTCAGAGGAGAGCAATGTACAAAATGAATCATACTTCCAAAAATGTAGAATGGGGGGGGGCAAGTTATCAAAACAAAAGCCACAAGACAGCCGTGGTGGCACAAATCTGTAACCTCAGAACTCTGGGACACTGAGCCAGGACCATCTCAACCTTGAGCCCAGCCCTGGGATTTTACTCAGTGAGGAAAATTAAAAAAGGACAAAGGATATATCTCAGTAAGATCCTAGCCTCATATGTTCAGAAGCATGAAAACAAGAGCATCATATCAAAAGTATTAATATACTTCAAAATAAAAAAAGATAAGTAAGAGGAAACAAATCTTTCTCACAATTACTGCTGCTGACATTAAAGCCTAAAGTAGTACTTTCCCAAAGTGAGAGTGAGTAATCATATTTGCAATGCTGAGCTCCTTTGTCTATTAGAGTGGGGGCGGTCTATACTCTATCTTGAAAATCAAGGGTTAAATGATATCCTTCAGGGACACAGCAGGTGTTTTGGGGGGTTATTTTCTCCTCCTCCCATGCCAGGTTGATAATGTGAGGTAATAAGGTGTAGAAAGGGTGTTTCCATGTAATTTCTCATTTTAAAAGTATCAAACTAAATGGCCACCCCCTTGGGGGTGGTCCCAGGCCTCCCCAGAGCCTCTGAAGGCGGCATTCCCTCAGGCCCTCTGGCTACAGTGGCTCGGGAAAGCAACAGAAGCTGTTTAATGAGGGTGCTGCCTGAGGTCAGAATCCTCCTCCCAATCAGGCCGAAGAAGGAAATGCACCCTTCCTTTCATTTTGATCTCCTGAGACCCGCCACCTCCCAGAGGCCACGGAGCGTCCTCCTCCACCCCGGCTCACAGGCGCTCAGCGGGCACGGAGCCGGGAAGTGGCAGCTGCTAGGGTCACCCTTTGGGCACACCCAGGCACCCCAGCCCCGGTGGGAGAGAGAGCAGCATATTGCCAGAGACAGTCTTTTCTTTCTCTGATTTGAAAGACTATGTCACATCCCACTTAGTGCATTCTGCTGATCTTATTCCCAATGTAGACAACAATTTATTTATCATGTTGCTTTATATGAAATGTCAGAAGAAGAATTAGATGTGTTTTGAGTCTTCCTTTAGGCAACGGTGGAACCAAAGAGGTTAGGGACCTAGATCAGCTCTCTGATGAATAAGAATAAATTCTTTCCAATGACTCTGGATGGAGGCACATGGAAGATACGTAATACCCCCAGAAATTTTGAGGATGTGTTCCTATCAATAGGCCATAATGCACACAAGGACTATCACCATAACTTCCTTGTGCCATCGTGGGATGATATTAAGAATAAAAGACACTGTAGTCAGAAAATGAGCCCTTACCTCTAACAGCTGTACAAATGAAAAAGAATATTAACTTTTTGGTTTCAGTGCAATAACCTGTACAGTACCAATTTGGCAAAAAAAGTTTGCCTTATCTATCCCACAATATTGTGAGGGTTTTTGTTTCCCCCAAGGCCTGAACACTGTTACATTTCCAGCTCCTTTCAGACTTTTGAGAGCATTTTTCTAAGCTGCTAAATTAATCAGGTTGGGTTGAAACTTGTGGTCCTTTTGTCTCAACCTCCCACAGGAGTGAGATTATAAACCTGAGGGACCACACCTAGCTACATAATTTTATAATTCCAAAATGCCATCAATATGTTGAGTTGCTGTCTTCTATCCTAAACTTCCATCCAGAGTAGAAACTCTCCTTTTCCTTTTTCTTTTTTTTTTAAAGAAACTCTACTTCTACTTACATTCTCAACTAAAAAGCATCATGCTTCATAAAACTCAACATTTGAAAATCGATTATATGCCTTTCTACCGATTGAATTCAGTGAATGCTCACTATTTTCCTATTCCATTCAAGGTGTGATTTTATGTTCTGAGGACTATGGCCCATATCTGACAAGTTTGCACATAGAGAGAAACTGAGGAAGGATTCGGGGTTCATTAAAGGCAGGATGTTACAGGTGTTTATCAGCTATGCAGTCAGAATTGTAACAAGTAGAGTACAGGTCTTGTTACAGGAAGTAAAAGAGCAGAAAAAGTAAGCAGGGAAAAGAAGTGTGAGCCCCAGTCAGAGAACAGTGACTGCCCTAGTTGGCTTCAAAACAAGAAAAATGTCGAGTTGCAGAGTGGTCTTGGCTTCTTCCATTAACATCCTTCAGGCTGAGAGGGGACGTGGCTGGTTTGAGGCATCCTCACTCCCCGCTTCTCCACCCACCTTCCAGGTCCTGAGCAGACTCCGGAGAAGACATCGAATACTCAGGACAGAACTTTGTGGAACTTTCTTGGGAGTCTAGTACCATAGCCCACAAGGCAAACAATCATATAATTTACTGTCCAAAATATAGCTGTTTTGACAAATACTAAGTTGGAAGGAATACTGGAAGAGTAGAAGTAATTCTACACTCGATCTTAGCCAAAGGCCGAGAAGCGATTAGAAACAATTCTAGATTATCACATCCAAGCCAGGATGTGTGTTCACAGCATACTGCACAACCATCCCACCCAATCCCCATACCCAGGAAAGCAGCAGTTATGAATAAAGAAGAATAAACCTCATCCAGTTGAGTAGATACGTATGCAGGGAAAAGAGAGAGAAGCAGAAGCTGTAAGAATAGGGCCTAGGCCTTTTCTAAAGTCCGACCAGCGGGTAATAGTCAGTTAAGATTGTCTGATTTATTAAAATACCAGTATTTAAAACTCAGCAGAACTGAGATTCCTGTGCAAAGGTAACTGTGGATGTATCTGAAATTATACACTTTATATTTTACTTTTTATATAGAAAATGAAATTGCCGATAAAGTAGTGCTGCATCATGTTTAAAATGAAAGTCGCCAGCCTTGCAGGAGACTAATCAAACGGTATATGTAGATAAAGCCAAAAAAGAGAGACTGATGTTAACAGTAAAGTAAGAAGAACAATGGACAGAAGGAGAAACATAGGTGTTATTTTTCTCTCATTTTCATTTCAGTAATGCCAACCAGAGACAATGGCAGAAAACCTAAAGAGAGATTTAAAAAGAAACAAAAAGACAAAAGTAAAGACCAAAGGTCATGTTGGTGAGCACGTGCCAGAGGTCCTTCTCCCAAATCCACACGTCACCGAGGACACCCAGTGCCTGAGAGCACAGCGAGGTTATGTGACTCAGTTACACGTTCAAAAAACAAGACACTGGACCTGCTTTATTTCTGAAGAAACGATGATGTTTTAAGCCCCAGGAAATAAGACTTTCTGAACCTTATTTGCTCTCATTGTCTTCTTGTCTGTCCCCTTATCTACTCGAATGCGCCATCACTTTAAAAATACGTATCTCACTAAATAAATTAATTTCAAACATTTTTGTGTGTTAAATTTTGAAACTTTTTGCGTGTTAATTTCAAAACGTTTTGTGTGCTACTTTCCAGATGGGCAAAAATTAAGACTGACAACATTCAGGATTGTGAAAAGAGGTTTGCAAGATGTGGAGAAGGATGTTCTGGTATGTCAGCTACTGTACGGAGGGGAAAGGCTGCCCTCTAAATTAAAAAGCAAAAAGTAGCCCGTGCTCATAACATAAAGCGATCAGAAACTTACTTGTCCGTGTGTCTGAATAACTGTGAAAAGTGTGGAGGGAGATTTTCACTGTGCATAACAATGACGTTCAACGTGAGGAAACGGTGTGTGTGTGTCCTGATCATTCTGACCCTTCTCTCTCCCTCCAGCACTCTTCTCTCTTTCCTCAGACCCTCTTCTACAGCTGCAGGACCTGCCTCCCTCTTTCCTGCCTTTTCTCCTGTACTGTGCTCTTTAACATTTGTGTACCTTGGGTTTCTTGTATTCAAAAAGCTCTCAGAGGTTAACCTTTCACATCTGACTTATTTTCCTTTTCAACAAGCATCTCTACGTGATCACTAAATCCCAGAACTCCGGGAGGCTGCGTGAGGATCAGGAATTCTAACCCAGCATGAAGACCCTACCCCAAAACTAAAGAAGAAAAGTGATGCCCCTGCAACTCAGGGTGAAGGTCCTGGGTTAAATCCCAAGTAGAGGAAGAGCGACGGGCAGGGAAAGGGAAAAGAAGAGGGAAAGAAAGAAAGTGAGATCTGAAATGGGCTCTGAAGTATTGGTTTTCTAAAACTTCAGGCTAAATAAGTCAGTGCCCCTGAAAATGGCACTGATACATTTATCTGCTATGATAAATATAATATGATAGTGATAAAAACTATTTTAAATTGCAGAAACGTTTACAATATAAAAAGAAATGATCCGAACAAATATACTTTGTCCAGAGATAATTGGAGGTAGGGATTTTGTACTGGGTGACTTTGGGTATTCTATTCCGCCCTCGGGCTGTATGATTGATTGATTTTCAGAAGAACATGTATTAAACCTAAACTGTGCTGAATTTAATAGATACCTACAGGATGACTATGAGGTATTTGTCAATCACAATTGAACATAGATGTCTTGGAAATAGGACCAGTAATTACTTGATGAATCCAGGTGCACCACAGAGGAAACTATTCTTGATTGCTGTGCTCTGGCCAAGGTGCTGAAAATAGCCTCTGAAATTAAATTCTGACTGTCATGCAGCATAATACATTTTTATTTTTTGGTGCAAAAAATTATCTTTCTGTCCTCCAGGATCCCAAAAAGCATATAACGATAATGAAAATGAGAACTAACATAACGATTAAAATTATACCTCAGCAGGATTCTTAAAAGCCGGGAGACACTTTAAATGATCTATTCAAAGTGCTAATGGAAAAATATCTGCCAACCAAAAATAGTTCATCCACCAAATATGCCCTTCAGAAATGAAAGTAAGATAAGAATTTCCCCAAAGAAACAAAATCTGAGGGGGTTGATCATTAGGTTTTTCCTACAAGTTGTGCTAAAAGATTGTCCAAGCTGAAGAAAAAGAATGCAATAGAGTTACACTGAGGGCACACAAAAGCATAAAATGCAGGTATATGTAAGTTCACAGCCAAGTTCAGAAAGCACTAGTATTGTAACTACGATGTGCAAATTAATCGTATCTTTAATTTGATGACTAAGAGTTGAAAACTTACCAATAATAATAATAACCCCATCATTTGTTAAGGGTTATGCAATATGAAAACAAGTAAATTGCAAAATTAAAACTCCAAGAAGGAAGAGTGTGGCTAAAAGGTAGTTTTAACTTTTCCTCTTCTTCTTACCATCAGAATTAGGTTGCTATCCAGGTAAAATAACCTCTTATAGTGATAAGGCATTTTGTAAGCCTCATGAAAGCTAGCAGGAAAAGGAGCTCTTATCGATGAACTGAAAATGAAAAGCAAGAAATCAAAGCGTACTACCATGAAAATCCCTGGCAACACCATAAGACGGGGAGAAAGGAATAAACCACAAAGCAATTAGAAAATAATAAAAAAGAGCAATAAGTCTTTCTTATCTTAGCAATAGTTATATTGGATAAAAATTGATCAAATTATCTAATTCAAAGACATAAAATGCCTAAGTGATTAAAAAAATCCTCACTTGTATAATGATCGGAGGACTCACTTCACTGCTAAGAACACACATGAACAAAAATCAAAGGATGGGAATATATTCCGTGTAATGGGAACAGTACAGAGTGAGGGTACTGACACTTTGACCAAATAAAATGTAACTTAAAAATAAAGCTATGAAAAAAAGTAAAAGCAGGATCAACTCAGCAAGCCAACATAACATCCATAAATATATATTCACCAATCAGAGAACCACATGAATATGAACCCTACATGCTAATGAAATAGTAAAACAGTAATTAAAATGAGACTGTGAATCCAATACCCCATAGAAGGAGAGTTCAACACTCCATATATGGCAATAGAAAAATTATCCAGACAGAAAATCATCAGAGAAGCATTGGACTTAAACTGCACTCCGCTAATCAGACATAACAGAACTTACAGGTCAGTCTAACAGCATATTCTTCCCAGGTACATGTGGAATGTTCCCAGATAGGTTGTGCATTATGCCATGAAACAAGTATTCCTCAGTTTAAGTGACTCTAATCAGATCAAGTATCTTTACTTGAGAACAATGATATTAAACTGGACATCAGGAGCAAGAGCAACCCTGAAAAGTTGACAAATACACGGGAATGGAACAACACGCTTTTAAGCCCCTAACAGCTCAAAGAATAAATTAAAAGGAAAATTGCAAAACTTTTTGAGTATACCAAACCTGTAAAAATACAGGTAAATAAGTTGTCACAGGAAGTTTATAGTAATGGTCTCCAAATAAAAAATAAAAGTGTCAAATAGACCATTTAGTAATGTAACTAAAGGAACAGAGAAACAAATAGAAAGAAAACCCAAAATTAGTAGGAGAGGTATTAAATGTCAGAAGAGAGAAATGAAATAGAGGTAAGAACCAAGAAAATTAAGAATAAAGTTTCTGTTTTAAAAACAAACATAAATGGCCGGGCGTGGTGGCTCACACCTGTAATCCCAGCACTCGGGAGGCAGAGACAGGAGGATTGCTGAGTTCGAGGCTTGCCTGGGCTACATAGTGAGCTCAGAGCCAGCCTGAACTACAAAGCGAGACCCTGTCTCAAAAAACAAACAAACATAAATGACAAAACTTTAACGAGAACATCCAAGAGGAAAATGAAGAAGACTTGAACAAATCTTTAGATGAAAAGGGACACTTTATAATTTACATCACAAAGTCAACCAAAACCTATTATATGCCAGGGCCAGAGATTTAGTTCACTGGTTCTGGCACCTGCCTAGCAAGCACAAGGTCCCGGGTTTGATGCCCTGTAACCACATACAACAATACCAGGCATGGTGACTGACGCCCATCAGCAATTAGTACACACACCACAGTGCCAGGCATGGTGGCTCACGCTTGTAATCCCAGCACTCGGGAGGCAGAGGCAGGAGGATTGCTGAGTTCAAGGCTTGCCTGGGCTACATAGTGAGCTCAGGGCCAGCCTGAACTACAAAGCAAGACTCTATCTCAAAAAACAAAACAAAAAACTGTTATATGCCAATAAATTAAATAAACTAGAAGAGTCAAATAAATTTCTGGGCACTTGAAACCTAAAACTGAATCATAAAGAAATAGAAAAATCCAAATGGACCAGTGAACATGAGTGAGAATGAATAAGTACTTAAAATTTAACTAACAACAGCAACAAAAGCCCCAGGACCTGCTGGCTTAACTGCTGAATTCCTTCAGACATTTTTTTCCCCCTGAGATTAGTTCTCCATTTTTCAGATTCCTTTCAAACTTATGAACCACCTTCTCATTCTTTTGAGTAGCTGAGATTACAGACACAGACCATGACAGTTTTTCCATACACTTAAAAATAATCAATATCAATTAAACCCCAAATATGCCTGGAATTTGAAAAAGAAGGAACAATTCTGAACTCATTCCAGAAAATCTGCTTTATCATGATATCCAAATCAAAGATAGACTGGTATGATGATAGGTCAACTTCCCTGAACTGAAATAACACAATATCCCCTCAACCACATAATCCAGGTAAAAAGTGACCCAAAGTACCCGAATATTTCTGAAGAATAAAAGAAGCTAACAGGTATTTGTAAAATATTAAACATCATCAATGTCCAAGGAAATGTGAGTCAAAACCAAAATGAGATACTATTTTATCTAAATTAAAATGACATCAAAATAACAAGACATACCAAAAAACAGGTAGGTATGTGGAGAAAGTGGAATTCTTGAACACTCTAGTGTCTCAAAAAAAAATTTAATTGTTATAGCCTTCATTTCACTATTAAATGTTATAACCAATTGTTATAATAAAACTTATGAGTAGGTATTGCATTCTATTTTTTGCACTGCCAGGCTGAATGTAGGAATCAAACACAAGCAAGGTACTAAGAATCACCTCTGCCAATGTGTCTGCGGTGCCCGGGATTTCTTTTTCCTGAGTTTCCCCTTGAATTATTTTCTGTCCTTAATATCACGCCTCTCTTTTTGCATGGCTTACCAACTAGTCCTCACAAGACACATTTGGCTCACGGAACACGCTCAGTGGTTACCCATTCATCAGTCTATTCTTTCTTCCATGCACTCGCTATATGCAACATTGATCCCAGGACCTGTATACTGATCTTCGTCTCCAGCCCATTGTTGGTTTTCGTTCTGATGTGGGATTTCACCGAGTCACTAAAATGCGCGGGTTAGCCTCTAAATTGCAATGCTCACGGCTCAGCCTGCCGCGGTGCTGGTATCATAGGCCTTTGCTGCTGGCCTTGGGTATACTCCACTATTACATTGTCAGTATCCGTTTGTGCTTCAACCCCACCCCAGCAACTGTCAGGTAACAGGCTATTCGGGGGGGGGGGTTAAGCATCATAACCCCAAACATAACACCCTTGGTTTAAGATGAGACATCCTGGAATGTAATTAAAAGCTAATGGCTTAAAGCTTAAATGTAAGAAAGAAATCACTTTTATTATTGAAGAGACAATTACTTGAAAAACAAGAAGTCTAAGGTGATACTGTGTGACCTGGGCCTGGAAGGGTGTCTAAGGTTTTGACGCATGGAGAATGGAGGTGCATGTACGGGAAAGTAGGACTGAGGGAGCAAAATCGTAGAGGAAGAAACTTGACATGCATGGAGGTTTTTAAAAAATGGGAAATAAGCTTGAGAAAACTGATAAGATATGGAGCCTTTTATTCATTCTGGGGAAAAAAAAAACATTTACTGGGTTTAAATCCATGCTTTATAAGAGAAGGGACCACAAAAGCTTTTGAGCAGGAAAACTGTTTATCTGTCATCATATTTTTTTTTAAATTGAGTTTGTCGGTACATTTTCAATACACATTATGATCACAATCATCATTGAGAATTTGTACCCATCCGTGACATGGGCTGATCCTTGTTTTTCCCATCCCCCTGCCTTCCTCCGGCCCCTCCAGGCCCCCATGTACATCAGCTTTGTTCCCATTTTTCCTCTGTACTGTCCATCTTTTCTTTCCCTTCTTCGCTTCCCCCTCCCAGCTCCTCTTCCCCTTCGAACATTATCTTCCTATTTCACAAAACCTATCATACATTCTGGGCCTCATTCACACCTTCAGTTTCTCACATCAGAGAAATGCTGTGCTATCTGCCCAAGTGTGTCCTGTTTATTTCACTTACGAGGAAGAGAAGGTTAGCCATAAATATGAGGGAGCAAGGAGAAGAAAGCAGAGTAAAAGTTTATGAATATCCTTGCAGTGCAAAGTGAGAGAGAAGAATAATATTATCATGTTTTCAGTACATGACCTTTTTCTTTCTTGGTTTTTTTCTTCTTTCTTTTGGTGTTCCTGGGAATCGAACCCAAGACCTTGCACTTGCCAGGCAGGCAGTGGCACTGAGCTACACCCCCAGTCTGAACATCATCGTTTTAACAACTCCAATGCAATCTAATTTGCATAAAAAATATTTCCGTGTTAGGTCATGATCATGAGTTTAAAAATAATTGATTTTTTATGTTGTTTTTATCTCAAAGTTGTCCACTCAGAAAGTATAATATTAATTGAGCACTTAGTACAGGATGTTCATTACCCTGAGTTTAGGAAATAGAATCATAATACATCTTCTTGCCTTCTGGAAGTTTCAACCCTTCTTTGAGTTCCAGACATGCAAACATATAACTCATATCTCAGCATAGAAAAGATAGTTTTTTTAAAAATCAAACACCCGAGGAAAGAATATGATGTAGAGGAAAGACTGTTGCAGTGAAAGTGGCCCATCTAACCCTGTATCCTAAAGCCGCTTCCCTATGAAGGAGGCTCTTATGCAAAGTCTTGCCTGTAGATTCTCTAGAGAAACAATCTACCTAAAGGAATATGGAGAAACTTAGGACAGAGAGAACGTGGATGAAGATGAGTCAAACGAGCCCTCAGCCAGGTCTCTGGGGAGCTTGGAAATGGAGTCATCAGCACTGAATCAAGAGACCAGCGTTGAGGTCTGGACCTCACAGGTGAGACCAACCTGGAGTAGAAATCTCCCTCTGCCTGCAGTGAATGTCCAGGGAGGGACTCGGAAGCCTGTCCTGACCCCTGATGGAACATCTTTAGCCAATTTTTTAGAAGTTTAACTTCGATGTTTTCAGTTTTTCTTTTTTATTAGTCCATCTCTGCAGTGCGTAAGGATCATACTCCCAGGGGCAGTTGGGGCACCCACAAAGCCAGTCTTTGTTTTATCCCTCCCCCTTTCTACCCATCTCTTAGTTTCCCTGTCTCCCTATTTTATATTCTCTATTTTGAAACTTTGCTTTTCATTCATATTTTCCATTTCTCATATAAGAGGAGCCACGTACTCTTTAAGTTTGTATGTCTGATTTATTTCATTTTACATTATGGTCTCGAGCTACATCTAGTTTTCTACGAATGACCCAGATCTATCCTTCTTTATGGCAGAGGTATGTGCCATTGGGTGTAAATACCGTATTTTCTTTATCCGTTCATCTGCGGATGGCATATTGGGCAGCTTCGAAAATTTAGCTATATATATTATGCTGCTACACATATGAATATGTACATATCACTGCAATATGATATCTTTAACTTCTGGAGGAAGATACGTAGAGAGTAATACCTGAGTGAAATGGAATTTCTAGTTTGCTTTATGCAAATGTTAAAAAGAAAAGGCAATGAATTCAAGTCATTAGTAAAAGGTTTTGTAAATAATTTACAGTGTGTGCCTGTTGCCTCTGTAAATTAATTGTGTTCCCGTTTGCATATATCATCATAGTGAGGGAATGTGGAAACATGAAACATGGTCCCATTACTAAAACAGGGTTTAGGGGTTTTTAGGGGGGCACACAAAATGTCTGGACCCCCCCCATCCTCCCCACTGTGGGATCCAGGAGGAACAACTGTTTGAACCTGGGTCAGGCATGACAGGGGCCAGTTCAGTGCCTTAATATTTAAGTGGCCCCAGTGACCCAGGAATGAGTTAAGTGAACTGACCTTGCCGAGTACACTAGCAGACAGCACTCTGAAAGTTCGGAACAGTGTGGTCAGTTGGCCAGCTCTGGTCCGCCGACTTCCGCTCCAGCTCCTGAACATCACCCCTTCTACGCAGCCTGGGAGATCACCGCTGAAGGCATCCTGCCAGGAAAAAGAGTGAGTGCAGGCAGGCAGAGAAGCTGCTAATTTAATACCGCAGCTCTCTGAGACCTTAGGGAGGCCTAGTAGAGCATTTCAGAGTATTAGAGTCATAGGAGAAAAACAATAACCTCCAAAGAGATGAAGGAATATTGTCAACGCCAACATATCTTTTACATGTGAAGTAGGCGCAATCAACTGTGACTAGATGTGAAAACACCCCAAAAGACACAGTAGTAACTGGTCAGCTTCCCTGAGACTCCCTAAGTTTATTCTTTTTTTGCTATCAGAGTTCTGGGGATTCGTGGTACTGCTGCTACTGTGACCAAAAAACATGTTTTATTTATAGCAAAACGCTATTCAAACAGGTCGTCTTTTCCATTTGTTTCTGTCAATTTAATGGTGTAGAATGAGCCTACTGTATCTTTTCCCTTCTTTATGTTGTAAGAAAATATGTCGCTGCTTCATCAAATTCTCCCTCGAAAAGATGGTTTGTGATATATTTTAGTTGGAAGAACCTGTTCTTATAAAAACTTGATAAGGACATTTGAAACTACAGGAACATTCGTCTGATTAAATGAAGAAGTAGAAAGGGTTCATTTCAGCTCCCTCTAATTTTATTGTAAGTGGCACCAGCAGAGGGAAAAGTTTTCATGAAAGGCATGCAGAGAATGCCTTACCTAAGATGCCTTCAGGTTTGGGGCCATCTATTAAATGAAGCCTTTTGGAATTTCCATTTCTATAGCACAAATATGTCCTAGTGTTGGAAAGGGAGCATAATATAGTTTATCCATACAAGCACCTATGACGTACTTGGTTAGAAAAATGCCTGTGACAGTGACCAGCAAATCACATCCATAGAGAAATACACAAGCAGAGAAGTAGATGTGGCCAATTCATGTTTGGTTTCAAAGAAATCAGTATTTCTTTTCGAAAAATGATTACCTTGTGTGTAAAATAATTTTCTTTAACTTCTAAAGAGACAGCTATGATAGTCTGTATGTAATCATTAAATACACTTTTGAGTTTAGTCTAAATGTAGGGTTAGTGATCACAAGAAGACATAACCAACCTCATCAACACTATGTTCCTGATCAGAAATCTTAAAGAACACATCTTAAATGGTTTACTTGTTATCCAACCTTCCTATGTGTTTGTTACTTGAAAATTTGTGCCCTGGATTCTATTGGGTGACATGATTGATGTTATGACTGAAAGTGTTCTTTGCACAGTTAAGCCCACCATCATCCTTAGTGGGGATATTTCATTATAAGTATAATTTAACATTTCATTCAAGGTCTAAAGCTCCTCTCTTTCAGTGCTCATTACAGACGGATGTGAATGGTTGGTGTGTAGAAAAGGAGCTGGGAGCAGATACCCAAGGGCTTCCCTGCAGCCTGGAGAAAGTCACTGGCGGGCAGAACGTGGGTGCTTTGATCCTGGGCCTCGCTCATAAGACAGCATCCTACCACACACGATTATCACTTTACAGAGAAAGACTTTTCTGAGCCGAATGACATAGTTCAGACCTTTCAGTTTCGCGCACCATGCAAGCCTGGTCGTCTCCATCATTCCGGTGTTTGTTAGTACCTACACTGTGTAGAATTTGGGGCCAAATGGAGCCAAGAGAACCAGAAATGTTTAGAATTCAGAACAGAACCTTGGCCTCTGTGGGTGTGAGCATAGTTACCAGTTATTCTTTAATGGCTCAACAAACAGGAAGAAGGGCCTCTGAGCATTGAGAAGACTGAATACTAAACACATTCGGACATCTCTTCCTCTTCCAGTAAACTCTATTTGAAAATACTTGACCATTACCCTTATTATAAAATTATTGATAATTCTACATAGCTTTGTCAGTTCTTAAACTTTCACATGGTTTTCTGTAAAGTGTGATGAAAAACAACCTTTTCTTCACAGAATACATTTCTTATGCCTCTCAAATTAAACTAGATGCTTTTGTTTTTTTGCCCCCAGGGAGAAGGTTTTACAAAACTTCCTACATTTTATAATTATTGATGTATTTAATTCCTGTTCACTAGAGCATGAGTTATCTAAAGGCAGGGAGATTTTCACCTACTTGTTTTCCCTGAAGGCCCCATGACAGTGACTAGAATATAATACTGTTAAAAAGCTGTGTCTTTGTCATGATAAACAAAGTAAGCCAACCATGGGAGTCAAATGCTGAATGCTCAAATATAGAAACATAAAAGGTTGATTTCACAAAAGTAAAATATAAAAATAATTGCCAGTGTAGACCAGGAAGGGAGAGGAGAGACAGAAGGAGGGTGGATAAACCAGGACCAAAATACACTTAAACAGGAAGAACGAATATGGTCACTACTCAGCCAAGTGGGGTAACTGTAGACTATCAGATGCTGTGATATACTTTATAAGGAATGAGAAAAGAAGAATACAAAAATTCCCAGGAAAAAAAACTAGTAAAGATTTCTGGAAATTCAGGTGCTGATTACATTGCTCTGTTTACATGTATCAAGTTATCATACTTTACTCCATGAACATATGCCATTATTATGTGTTAGTTCAAGATATTTTGAAAGACTGTGTCATCCGTGCCTCCCTCGCTGATCTCCCTTCCGGTTAATATTCTGAGCAACAGTGCTCTGCTGATGGTAGCTCTAAGGAAGGTCTGATACTTTAGTCAAGAAAATAAAACTCTCCTCCTAGGTTCATGGAAGAATAAGGCACGGGACAGAAATGGCGATTTGACATAGAAAATTATAACCAGAACAATACAGGGAAAAAAATCGAAATCTTTGAGACAAAACCAAGCCACTTTTCCTTCCACTTTTCCTGTACTATACAGCAGTCTTCGCAGTTTGATTTCACTCCCAAACTGACCTATAAGCCGACTCATCCATACGGCATGTGGCCTTCTCTTTTGGAGTTGCTGGCAGGAACTTCAAAGATTTTAGACTCGTCCCACCAGGAGGACATCTCGGATTCTTTTGCTGAGGGTGAAGTTGGAAGGGGACCTTTGGGAGTAACCTCACAAAACACGACACTGGAATCAGAAAGGTCTCAGATTCTATGCTGGATGGCAAGAAGGTTGTCAGTGGAGAGAAGATATACATGGAAATCTTGTGCCCTGAGGTTTTCTCTCCAGCGTAAGTGACTCTGCATTCATTCGTTTTCTTTCTCCTCTTAGCTGAGCTGCTGTGGATCCCTTCAGAATGCACTGCTCATTTCAGCATGGATGCACTCAACGGTTTGAGGCCCACTGGGCTGTTTCTCTTCACCAGCTGGGCTGTACTTGCCAGTTTTTGTTGAGAAATAACAGGAGGTCAAGCACAGTGTCAAGAGAATGTTGGCATGGTTAGAGAAACAGGTATTGTATTAGTTGCAATGAATTCAGACCTACTGATGGTAGGATTAATGAAATCCGTGTCTGGCACTCACTGCAGCTTGATGGAGCTTACAATGAGCAGAACCTGGACACAGGAGAGGCTCAGAGAGACCCCTGGCTCCGGGCCTGCTTAGTCAAGCTGGACTTGCCCAGTGCACCAGGAAAATAATTGCAAACCTCCTAAGAAAGCTACCTAGAGAAGCGGAGACAGACAAAGGTGAAGGAAGACATGGGGAAGAAAATACAGGAGAATTATGTAAACTATCTATCATTAGTCATTCCAAATTGAGTTAAAATACGCATTAACAATAGAAGCTTTCTTTATTATTGGCAAGT
>PVIC010026337.1:0-24474 GCA_004025085.1 Thryonomys swinderianus | reverse complement strand
CGAACTCAGGCCCTTGTGTGTCTCAGGTTGACATGGTACCATTTGAGTTAAATCCCCAGCGGTTGTATCTCTTATTGTTACTTAGCTACAAGTAAAGCCTATGCTTCCCAGTCCCTCTCATCCCAGTGGCCATGCGACTGCCTTCTGGGGAACAGGTTAGCAGAAGAGTGTTGTGAAAACTCCATAGTGTGGTCATAAAGAGAAGAACGGGTGCTTTTCTTCTCCTCTTTTTCTTTCCTAAGGAGTGGAGGGCAATGTAATGAATGGAGTGCCAGCAGCCATTTGGATGGCAGCACTCCCCAGGAAATAGAAAGTGGATGTGGCAGAGTGGAACAAAGATCTAGAAAGCTCCCTGCCCTCTGTGATTTGCCAAATGTGCTCTGGCTCTCCCCGGACCTCTGGAATATGAGAGAGCAATAATCATTCTTATTATGTCACTCTTACTCAGGAACTTTCTGCCCTCAAATTGTGGGTGAAGAAAAGTGTACTTCAGAGAAAGGAGGTCTCAGGACACAGAGTAGTGAGATGGTGATGTCTAGTGTCATGGGTTCTGGTTAGAAGCCCTGTCTTGAGTCTCAGATCTAACACATGTGAACTGGGTTACGCTGGCCCAATGACTTCATCTCTCCAGACCTTAGTTTCTGTACCTGTAAAATGGGACTTATTATAATATTGACTGCTATGTTTACTGTATGGGGTCAGGGAGGCAATGTGTGATAAGTGTCCAGTATGACATATAATAAACATCTAATTAATGATAATTTTAAAATATACTGATTAGATGAGGAGTTGTAGGATTTAGTCAAGCTTTGATTTTCTAAACTACCTCTAATCGTTAGGAGCAAACTGCTGTACCTTTTTGAACTGCAATTATTCATTAAGATTGTACCAACCTGTGATTTTCTCCATGACTGATTTTGGCATTACCTCAGGAGAATCAGAATGTTGTGGCACTTGGGCCCCACCCCTATCGATTTGGTTTAATTAGTCTAGATTTAATTAGACAGAATCTAGGCATCTGATTCTGGGAAATTCTCTAGTTGATGCTAAATTATGTCCAAGCTGAAGAGTCGCTGCTCTGTCCCTTTACCTGCCCCTTAATGCTCCCAATTATTTCTCACATACTTGTTTTATTGGCCCAGCCAGATCAGAACTCCTCCTGGGTTTACCTGGGTATCATCCTGTGTATTTGGCAGAGTAAGAGGCACAGGGAACAAGAAGCCAAATATCTTGGGTTCTCTGTTTTTTAACCTCATTGGCTGTGAGACTCACAATAAGATCAAGTAGTACTATAGACTGTTCCAAGTACTTTGCAGGCATTAGTTCACTTATTCCATCAGCCTAATGAGACAGATTCCATGATTAGCCTCCAAGGTAATAATAACAGAGAAGTTATGCAATTTTCCTAAGGTTCACACTAGGCTTAGGAAAGAAAACTGAGGAGTCCTGAGCTACCTACCCCCAGGCTGTCATGAGACTGATCTGGGTTTTATTGATCGCCAAGCAGTTGCTGGCTCCTTCCTGGCTCTGGCGTTACACAGTTCTGCTGCCCACCATCACCTAGAAGAAATATCACACGTAAGTGAGCTGGTGCTGAGAGTACATGCATTTGTTGTCAAATCAAGGAATTGATTGCAGACTAGAATGGAAACACCAGACAGGTGGGAGCCCTGGCCCAGGAAGGGCATCTGGATGTCCAAAGGGACCAGGATAAAGGGATAACGTAACCTTAACCTCCATACCCCACTCTGTGCTCTTGGCCTTCTGTTTATACAAGCAAATGAGCAGAGGATGTGTAAAGTCAGCCAAAGGCACTAGTGTAACTTTGGATGTGGAAAGCCATATTTCCCTGCATAGCATAATGGGTAGGTCTTCGGGGGAATAGAGCCTAGCAGTTCAAGATAAACTGAAACAGTCCCTTGAATGGATGTGTCCCAAAAAGTTTTTTAAAAATTATATGACTGGAATTTTCTGTGGTGGCTGAATTTTAAAATGGTCATATCTGATCTTCACTCTTAAATCGATGCCTGTGTTGTTCATTAATCCTTTATTAACACTAAACAATTCAGCCAAGCTTGTCCTGCACACAGGGGAACACGAGGCAGGCCTGGGAGAGGGAGCAGAATGACTTTAAGATAAATACGTTCACAAATACACATGTTTTAAGTTAACAAGTGCCCAAACTGTCTCACCCACCCACCCTCTCACCCAGATCTAAGAGAAAGGCCTCCAAAAACTGATCCCAAGTGACCCAGCCCCATTACCAAGAATCACTTGCATTAAGATTTTTTTTCTGTTTCTTCCAAAAGGTTTTCAGTTACCTTCAGGGTCAACAGGAAATTAATCAGCAAGTAGAAAATTGAAAGAAGATCTGCATCTTGCAGTAGGAGTCATTAAAATAAAAGCAAATTTGGCAAAATGGCTAAGGTTTTTTTTTTTTTTTTAAACCTCTTTCCTATCCCCTACTTAATAAGTTGCACATTCCCAAACTGAAAGCTGGAAGAGCAGAGGTTCCTGGCAGAGTAGGGTGCACACTGTCCTAGGACCCGTGCCCCACCCGCACCCCAGCTAGATCCCTGCACTTTGCTGAAAGCCCCTGGAAACCTGACCACGCTCTGACACGGTCTGTTTAAAACTCCCTGGGCTCATCTAAGGACACATGTCTGTCTTCTACTATTTCACTTGCTTCTCTCCTTTAAACTCTTGGGGCAAAAAGGGTTATTTTTTTCTCCTTGTTTTGGAATGATTTTGTTTATTATTCTAAGTCAGGGTGGGGAACGTACTTTACTTCCTTGCTTACCAGGGACTAATGTAGAAACACTGAATAATGATAATACCTGGATGCAGTAGAGAACATAAAATGCGGCCTATCATGTAACCTTTGCTCTGCCATCCGGAATATCTGGGGAAACAGCTTCTCTTGGTTTTCCTTGGTATGGAACTAAAAATCCAGAGAACCTAAGTTAGAGAAGTAATATGGGGAATGGTAATGAGAAAGAGTTTCTTAGCTCTTTTCTACTAACATTTCACCTATTGATCTTACAAAAGTCCCAGGTCCCTCAATGTAAAGTGGTTGAGGGAGTGGAAACCGAGTTAGTCCATTTCTTGTGGGGCTGTAATTACAAATGTTGGGATTCTATGTAGCAGAAACCAGGTCAGGGGCATTAGCAAGGCAGGGAGGTCAACAGAGACCCGTGAGGTTTCTCATAGATTCCAGAGGCGGCCTCAAGGGCCAGCTCTTGGGCTTGTCATTGTTTCTCAGTCCTTAGTTAATGTGCGTTTCATGAAGAAAGGGATTTTGTCAGCTTTGTTTCTTACAGGCTCATCCGTACCCAGCACTACATCCAGCACACAGTTGTCACTAAACAGCATTTATTTCTGTAGTTCTCTGAGGAGCAGCTTTCCATGGACTTCCATGGGTATCCAGAAGCCAGATGCCACGCAATACCCAAATTTCCATCTTTGAATTTCAGGCTACTGTCAAATGTCCATCCTGAGTCAGTCCACTCTGATTGGGTGATGGGGTTTCTTGCAAAATACAAGGAATGCAAAATGCGAAAGAAGACTTCCAAAACTGCTTCAGAAAGTGTGGAGAATGATGGGGTCAGAGCATCAAAAGCAAAGGGGCAATCTCAAGAGATATTAGTGGTAACATATCTTTTACTTTAATAAATTTTAGAACTTAAACTTCATTTGTTGTATGTTTTGATCACAGGCAGAGGTACTATTTGCACATGAAGAGAATTCAGGGAGGTAAACCAATATCTTGCACATGTTTACAGTGGGACAGATATGGTGGGCACAGGCAGCTTGGGGAAGTGTCACGTGATAATTCACAGAGACAGCTTTTTTTTTTTTTTTTTTTTTTTTGGTGAGACAGAGTCTCGCTGTGTAGTTCAGGCTGGTCCTGAGCTCACTATGTAGCCCAGGCAAGCCTCGAACTCAGCAATCTTCCTGCCTCTGCCTCCCGAGTGCTGGGATGACGGGCGTGAGCCACCACGCCCAGCACTGTGGTATGTGGTATGTGGTATTGGTTGTTGGTGGGCATGAGTGTCCACGCCCAGCATTGTATGTGGTTACCGGGGATCAAACTCAGGACCCTGCGCTTGTGAGACAGGCGCCGGAACCACTGAGCTAAATCTCCGGCCCAAAGACAGCCATTTTGATGAATAGTAAACTCCATCTGTTCCTATAGATGAAACTTTCTTGAGTGTTGTTGCTGATGTGTTGCCAGCCAGTCCTTTTGTGGGCTATTCCCCAAAGTCGTTCATTCCATTTTTAAACATTTTTAAGCATTGGGCAACCTATCCATGTGTCTGAATTGAGTTCTACCTGCACGGTCTAAGCTTTCCCTTTTAGAACCAAAGTTTCTCTGCCACATGATAACCCTTAAAGAACAAAGAGTGAGATTACGTTGCCTTGAAGTCTTTTTCCTTAGGATGACTAATAAATGACATTTTGTTGTATGAGTAACACTATCCTCTCTGATTCTTTAAAAATGATGCAGTCAATAACTCAGTTGTGGCTCAAAGATACGGCCCCACCTGTACTGAATGATCTTGGTCCCCACCAGAAAGAAAGACTAATGCTCTGGATGTTGCTTTCATCATTATTTACTGATACAACAGTTTTTGTCAGTGGTGGCACCCACTAGGGTAAGGGGCTAAAGGAACAGAAATACAGGAAAACTGAAATTGTAACCTGTAGCTGTTCTCAAGTTAATGACAGACCTATTAAAATCAGCTGTCCCTTGATATTGTTTCATTTCTAGGCTCACTATATGTTTATATAATTTAATTCACATCACTTGATAAACATCAAGAGCTCTGACTACTTATAAAGAATTATACAATTGTTGGAATAAATGACAGATAAGGGACAAGATTTCTACTTTAAAAGAATTTATTAAAATTCTTTATTTTTTTCAAATTTAGAGCAGAACAGAATAGAAAGCCAAGCCGATGTGCAACTATACCTTGGGGTAAGTGATAGGACAAAGGCACAGATAAGGGCGATTAGGGTTGGGAATAAAATGTTCCATGAAAGCCTCATTTGTTCAGAGGTGGATCCTTGGAAGGGGACAGGATCACGAGGGCTCTGACCTCAGAGTGGGTTAATCCACTGATTGATTCATAATTTCATGGTGTCATTGGAAGCAGGTCACAAGGGAATGACCTTGGGGCAGTGTCTTGCCCCCTTCCCCACCCCCTCTGTCCTTCTCTGTTTCTTGGCTGCAGGAAAGGAGAGCATTGCCATGCCCTGCCCTTCTACCATGAAGTTCCTGCCCTACCCCAGGCCTACAAGTGAAGCCAGCTGACTAAAATTCTGAAATTTTAGCACCTTGAAACCTTTCCTCCTCTAAGTGGATCTTCTCGGGTGCATGGTCATAGCAGTGGAAGGCTAACAGGAGGACCACCCTCATACACGGGAGAAGAGGTACCCTATCGTAAAAGGTTTGAGGACAGGCTGCTCAGGGAATGTGCAGGAGGTGTCAGAGACAGGTGAGTCATGGAGGAGGAGGAAGATTTAGTCTTGTGGAGAAGGACCGGTAAGGGAGGGCGGCTACACCTGCAGAGAGTCTGTGTTTTTGAAAGTAAGAGGAGATGGACTATTCACAGCATGCTGAAGAATGGCGTGCGAATGGCAGAGCAGCAAGACATAAAGCTGGACAGAGGCATGTGGGCTGCAACAAGGGGGTTTTTGCTATGTGTCAACCCAGTCCAGGACTCAGCGACTTCAGACATTATACTTCAGTAATGCGAGGAAGTCAGTCGGCGGGGGGGTCCTTTGACATCACCGGGCTTGCTCACTGGCTGATGCTGGCTTGTTTCTCTCACAGGTGGCAGTGGGCTGGCTGGTGGTGGGGTGTGAAGGTGGTGTGCTTCTTGTCATACATCAGACCAGCTTGAGCTTGTCCACGTGATCTTGCTGGAGGCACAGAGTGGGACCACATGTGGCCACAGAAGTCCAAAGTTTGGAACTGCTACACTGTCACTTTTGTCACATTTTAGTGATCATTGCAGATCACAAGATCATATTAGATTTCAAAAACAGAGACACACCCCACCCTAAGGACATGGTCAACTGTTCTGTGATGTCCAGATCTATGATGCTGACAATATTCTTATTAATTCTGTCCTAGAACACCTGTCTGAAAAGAGAATGCATTAGCCCGGTCCAGCCTGGCTCTCTAAATTCCGTGCCAATCACTCACATGTTTACTAACTCGTTCTAGAAGGTTGCTCAACTTTATAAGGTAGTGACTATTATGTTGGGCATCCATATTGTACCACAGTTCAAGAACTGGAACCCTTTATCTCCTATTGCTTAAGTCCTTAAACACAATAAGCAACAGTGTTTCTGGTAATTCATCCCTGGCTCCTCCCACTTCCTTGAGATAAAATTTAGTATGGCTGGGGCTTGCTGTCACATATATCTTCAGGGGCGTACACCTCTCTACACTGATTTTCAGTTTTCCAGACAATGAGCTTCTGTCTTCCAATTTGACAGGTTAAAGAAAAAAAGAAAGGAGAAGATAAGGAGAAAGAGAAAAGACTGGAGGGGGAAGAGGGAGGGGAAAAGGATAAGAAAAAGAGAGAGAAGAGAATTAAATGGTATGCCTTTGGTTCTGTCATCACATCTATATGCAGCACATGCTGTATTTGATAAACCTCTAATTTTTTGGTGCACTTAACCAAAAATAGAACTTTAAAAATATTTTCCTGGAAATAATCCTAAGAAATTTTTAGGACTAATCACATTTGAAGGAGAAGAGCTGAGCAGGATTGGTGGGGACAAATTTTAGATTTTCCTTTGGGATTTTTCCTCTCCTGGTTGAATTCTGTAAGCATACTAAGGAGATTATCTGGGCAATGGGATTATGAATAATGCTGCTGGCTTTTCCTATTCCTTCTTCCTTACTAAACAGTATTATAAACAGTGATGCTGATTACCTTTTTGTTGTTTCTATGCCAGAAACCAAGTACAGCATTGACTTTGTGCCATGTGTTCCATACATTCTCATTTTTATTCCTTACCCAAAATGGAAGGGAACATTTGGTTTAATGACAATATGAAATCACAAGAGCAGTTGTGCAACCTGTCTAAAATCAACCAGCTAAGAATAGTTATGAATATACTACCAATTTTCTGTGAGTCCATAGCCAAGACTTGGTTTGTTACGTCATAATTTCTTCTGTCTTTCATGGACACCCTATTAAAATGTGTCATCAGAGCACATCTTGGACCACCACCCGACTTCTTATGGTCACCAACTCACTGAGCTGGGTCAGCAACATCGGCCAGAATTGTCCTCAGTCTTGTTTCCAAACCATTTTTTATCCTGAACTTTGAAAATCTCGCTCCTTGTTTTAGAAGATCATGTCCAACTGAGCTGAAGCTTTTCTTCTTTTTCTCAAAAACTATTTTTCCTAGTTGATGTTGTCTTAACTAAGAGGTTTGTCTTTATTGATCAAAATCCGGAGGCAGAACAACTGTTGTCTTTATTGCTTTTTCAGACTTCTGGAAGCTGAAGTAGTTTTAAGCCCCATGAAGAATTTATTGCATGTCGTTCTTAGCTGATCTTGTCCCTTCCTTATCACATGATAAAATGCTCAACCTTGCATTGGGCTGGTTACTTTGAATTGTCTTTGTTTGCTCATTATCACTCATGACTGAACTTCAACACTGGGAACAACTTTGTCAGTCAGTGAATGGCTCCCCATCTTTTTTTTTTTTTTTTTAGACAGGGTCTCGCCTTGTAGTTCAGGCTGGCTCTGAGCTCACTATGTAGCCCAGGCAAGCCTTGAACTCAGCAGTCCTCCTGTCTCTGCCTCCCGAGTGCTGGGATTACAGGCGTGAGCCACCACACCGGCCTCCCCATCTTTTTGTTGTTCCTACGGAAATGAAATTCAACCTTAAAACTCTTTCTAATTTCTTTTTCTCACCTGACCCTACTCCTTTATATTTAATTAATGATTGTCCTAACTTCAAAATATTCCTTACATTATACTTTCATAACTATTCTTGCCACTATCAATAAAACTAATTTGGGCCTTGAAACCTCTTCACCTATTATGTGACAATAACTTCTGGACTGGTAGGTGTATAGATCTTCTCCCCAGCACCCATCCACCCTGGTTGATCGAACTGATACCCTGATCTTGCTTTCCTTTCCAGTCCCTGAATAGAAAAGGGTATGTGGCCCAAAACTGTCCTAGGAACTGTGATGAGGCATTTACTATGGGTTTGGGACAGTGACGTTTTTTGCTTCTAGAAAGCCAAGAGCTGGTTCCTCCGCTCTGTCTGGATGTGACAGCAGAGTCTCCAGTGACCATTCTTCATATGCTCCCTCCTGTGAAGTTCTTGCTGTGTTCACATTTGATTGTTGATATTTCAAAACACAAGAATACAAAGTTCTCTTACAGACACACTGATGACTTCGCCATAAGAATCTCACTTTCCACCTTACTCGTGCTCGATCAACCGCCCAACTCATGAAAACTCTTTATGACTTCACAGTTCTGCTCAGGGAAGGGAAATGAGGATCAGCAGCCAGGATCCAGTGATAAGAACCCATATAATTCCATAACTGCATGACTTTCTAGTATTTATTTTTAAAAGTCCCCTATTTTGTCACTTTCATTCATTTGATAAATATTTATGAGCGCCTCTTGCCAAGTATTAGGCTGGTCTCTGGATAGGACAGAAGGAAATGAGTAAGAGTCAGTTTTTGCCATCAGAGCCTTTACAGTCTAGTAGAAGAGGACGGCAGGCACACATGCTGCCTGCTCAGAGACCTGCCTCATTTTTCTTGTTGACAGAACCTCTGCTTTGTTCAGACATTAATGTGTCTAGAAGTGACCATGTGAAGAACACTTGACTGGGAGTCATACTGGGGATCTGGAAAAAGTTTTACCTTGTGGATTTAAGGCAGGAACAGATTACACATCTCCTTACATTTTGGAGCCTTGTTATGTGAGACCAGATGATGTATGGGGCTGCAGTGGCCTTCTGGAGATTGGGAGACAGGCACAGCATTGAGATGATCAAGAATGATCACCTGAGCTGCTGATCCAGCTTTGCAACTCTCTATGCGCAGACTTAGTTTTCTATAGGTAATTGACGCCTTTGCTGTTGAACCCACTGTTTGTTTTTCTAAGATAGCAAGAGAAAGCCATGCACATAAGTATCTGAAGGGCAATGTAATAAAAGTGACTATAGAGTCATGCATGTGAAGGCATATACTTAGAGGTATAAAAATATATTCTCTCCTTTCCCAAAGAACCACAGTCCAGGAGGAAGCAACACTATTAATGTGTATTTATAGTTCATGCAGTAAAAGCAGTACTAGAAATATGTACAAAGAAATACTAGAATACCAAGGGAAAGTCTGTGCTAAGGATCTGTAATGTTGGCTTATGACGAGAATAAGTGAAAGTACTGTTTCAAGGAGCATCACAAATGTCATGGTGGGTCCCTCACAGTACATCTCGTCCACAGGCACATGGTGTCAATTTGTCTCATTAATGATAAAGTTAAATTGTATTACATGAACGATGAGTTACCTGTCAAATTCTCCTCTTTTAATATACCATTTCTTTTTGCTATTAATATGTATTTTTGTCAGTCTGGGCAACTTAGTGACTTAGAGAGACCTGTCTCAAAAATAACAAATAAAAAATAGGACTGGAGATGTACCTTGATGTGAAGGCCATGGGTTTGATTGCTAGTACCACAAACAAAACATACTTTGTGATAAGACATTTTGAGACTTTGTAGATATTTTGTACTCTCCTTTATCAAGTCTTGGCTACTAGTTTTAGCACCTACTGAGTATTCTTGATGAATAATTTATTATGATGTTTGTAAAATAAATTTTAAATCTTTTATTCTTTATATATTTCATGTAACTCTAGAAAGGAAACATTCATTCATGTCAGTATGAATACATGTTCAATTGTTTTTAATAGATAATTTACAAATATTTTTTATTTTGATGTCAATTACACTAAATTTGAAGATAGGGGATTCTTAAATCTTTCCCTCATGACCTTAGTCTCTAAGAATTTTCTTAATTTATTGTACAAGAAGGTGTTTCAGACTCCTCTTGAACTTTTCCTGCTCTGGCCATGAAATCAACTGTTCCCAAATGATCTTGTTTTCTGTAGTGGAGAATCATGTGGTAGCAAGAAATCAAGATCTGGGCACTGCATATGTTCAATATTACTGGGTATCATAGCTTCTAGGTCTTCCCAGTGGGCATTAGAAATACACATATGTATGCACACATGTATATTTATTTATATTATTTAGAAATAGATATTATATCAGTGTACTTATAGATACAAGTAAATATGTATCTATCTCTGGTTTGATTAGTTAGAAAATCTGAGGTGTAAACTAAACCATAAGTTCATACTGATGACTCCAGCTCTAATACAACATATTTGTATCTTTCTGTGACAATGAAAAATGTGTCCCTTATTTATGCACTGTTTGAAAAACACGGTGAATACGTAAATTTAAAAAAAAGCATGGCAGTAAAAGAAACATTGCTATGAATCCCTTTTAAAACCCTCCACCTCAGTTTAAAACACTTATTTGAAACATTCTTGCCACTTCCTGAAGCAGTTCTGAGAGTTCTTTTATGAGTGTCTGCCAAATACATCTGCCTTGATGTCCTGAGTTGATTTGACACTTTTTTTTTTTTTTTTTTTTTTTTTTTTTTTTTTTTTTTTTTTTTTTTTTTTTTGCTTTTTGGAGACAGGGTCTCGCTTTGTAGTTCAGGCTGGCCCTGAGCTCACTATGGTGCCCAGGCAAGCCACCGCGAACTCAGCAATCCTCCTGTCTCTACCTCCCGAGTTCTGGGATTACAGGCGCGAGCCACCACGTCCGGCATTGTGGTATGCGGTGTTGATTGTTGGTGGGCGTGTCTCCATGCCCAGCATTATATGTGGTTACCGGGGATCGAACTCAGGACCTTGCGCTTGCGAGGCAGGCGCCAGAACCACTGAGCTAACCCTCCGGCCCTGATTTGACACTTTTAATCACTGTCACGATTATTTTAGTACAGATTTTTACACAGTTAGTGCACATTTTTCATACCAATTATTTGCATAAATATGTTTCTCCATTAAAATGTCAGTGTCTTGAAGGCAGAAATGAACTCTTAATTTCCTCAAATTTTCAAAGACGGAAAAGAACCCAGCACGAGTAAGTTACTTGACAGTGGTTGCTGAATGAATCAGTAAATGAATGACTTAAATGCTCAGTTATTCCCATCATCTTTAACAATGCTGACACTTAAGACTTCTTATACATCTGTCTATATCCTATTTTCCCCTAAAGGGAGCCACCCATATTACAGAACCACTCTCTATATAATATGTCCTCCATCCCCAGAGCTCTGCTCTCTTATGCTGTTCTTTTCATCATGAATACATTCTCTTTCTATCCTTTTCTACTCAATTTCATTTAAGTGATCCCCACATGCTCTCTTAAAGCTCAAAATGCCTACAGCATACTGCTCTGCATGATTGACTTGCATATACATATTGCCATTCATCATAGATATTTTGTGTACACACTCAGATGCTGTATATTCAGTTTGCCACATTCTGCATAATCTTCAGGTCTCGTGCAGTGCCTACTGCAGTATTTTGTGAGCAGACAGCAATATGAGATTGCTTTCTAAATGAATGTGTAAATCACGGATGTGAGTCTATGTACGTAAAACCATTTCACAATCAAAATTTTAATTAGGGCTAGTTTTCCTGCCTACAAGCAGACCATGGCATAACTCGGTTTTCACCTCAGGCCAGAGATTGAACCTCAGTGGCCCAGTGATGCTATGATGCACCAACTGAAGACTTCCTGGTGACAGACAAATTCCTGATCTCCAGAAGTTCCTCATTCTAGGCTGTACTGAACCTGCTGCCCCCTGAGTGACCTGTTGCACTTGTTATTCCTGATATACTAAACCTGCCACCCACGGAGCGACCTGCTCTATTTGTTACTCCTGATGTACTGAGTGAAGCGTGAAGTGGAAGCTCTGGGTCTTTCCTGCTGCTGCCCAGAGCAGCCTTTTTCTGGCTCCAAACTAAGTTTCTTCTCTTCTTACTTTTCTACCTTTTCTGTATAATTCATTAATTTGCCTTGTGCTGACAGCCCACAGGAGACAAGGACTTAACTACAGAGATTCTAATTATGACCCATTCCCTTTTCCCTACACAGATGGTTATTTTTAACATATCTAAAACACAAACCAAGCATTAGTGACCTTGTGAGTAAAATAGTTCATTCAGTCACAATTATCAGTTTCCCGGGCCTCTTTGGAAATACCTTGTACGGCTTAAATGACCACATGAATATTTGTAGGTTTTATCAAATATCTCATCTTCAAAGACCACTCTGCACCACCAAAGTATTATCAGTTCTAGATCCTGGACCAGAAGCCAACATTCCTAGGGTATATATTATGTTCTTAAAATTCCAAAAGCAATACTAGCTGTCAATTTCCTGGGTAATAAGCCTTTCACTGGTCATAATTTTTTTTTAAGTTACAGTTGTTCCAGTGACTATTTTTATATTCAGGAACATAGATTTGGGGAGAACTACGCCTGCCTTAAGGAAAAACCTGCTTGCTCTTCATTTCCCTCAATTTACTTAGAAGAGCTGATCTAACCCTAAGTTGTGAAGCAAGAAAGACATCAGACACTCCAGATTTCTTGACCCACTTGGCAAGAATCACTGTGTGACAGTGAGTTGGGGCTTTTCAAGCAAGATCCATTTTAAGAAGAACTATAATCACTGAATGGGGCCAAATGGGGACAGAGGTACTTAGCTCTCAGGTCAGCACAGAGGAGTCCCTGTCCTTTACAGAATATTCTTGCTGTTATGAACACACTCTTGTTGCACCTTGTGAAGCTTACCTTTAGCAAGCACTATCCAAAGGGCTTTTCCATTTTTTTTTTTAACTCGGTTGGGACAGTCTCCTTTTGTATCCTGTGGAAAGCAATTCAGCAGCACTACAAATCATTTTCAGTCCAACCTCACATCTTACTAAATTTTCCAGCTGGATGGACAACAAGCCCCATGGGTTCAGCGATGTAACCCTAGGTAATAGAGTGGCTATGTTGTAAAATATGGGTCCACTCTGGCTGCCAGGTTGTCCCTGTAACCAACAGACCAGATGCTCCTTCTTTGGCAATAGGACCAGCTTGTCTGCAGAGAAATGGAATTAAACTATTAGCAAGTGGTCTCTGACTCTTGTAGAAGGACCAGCAACAATAGCCACTTCTACATAATGTTTTAAGAGAGCTGTTTGTTTTGGCAGGACTTCACTATATTACACATTCCTGCCACTTAATTGTCCTTGTGAAGATAAACAAAGACCTTCTGAAGCAGAGCTGGAAGCTGTATAACTCAGCCGACCAAAGTTTGCTAGATGAGGGAGGGAAAGAAGGTTTGCTCTATATATTCAGCTGTACTCTGAAACAACACACCATCTTGTCTACACACTGGCCATTTCCTGAGCCTCTGTATCCCTCCCATACTGCCTTCACATGGGAAACAAAGTTTAACAATATATTCCAGCTCTTGATTTCCTTGTTCTCTAAGCGTTCTTCTAATCTTCACAGTTTGGCAGATTCAGAGCAAATACAAGACACAGTCTCCAAATTTTCGTTTTGCTCTTTTAAATATAACACAAATCACATCATTCCGATGATATCAATGAAGCTATTGAACAAACACCTTTAAATATTAGGTCAGTGTCTAACAAAGGAGCCTCTTAGCTAAGAATTGTCCACAATGTGGACCCAAATGTAGGGCACTTTCTCTGTCTCTCCCTTGGTAAAGGCAAAGAAAACAAAGCATTGCTATTTAAGATATTTTCTTTTGCCTGGTTCACTCTTACTTTCCAAGCAAGTCTCAGTGTAAAGGTCCCCTCTTATGGAAGCCACTTATGGTTCTTTCAAGGTCACACTCCCTTGCATGATCTTATGGCCTTTGCCAGCTTCAAGACAGATACTGTGTTGCATTTTACGTGCAATTGCGCTGCCTAGCACTGCCTGACTCACTCCAGCTGTACTGGGGTAGAGATATTGTCCGTTTATCTCCAAGGCCTGCACATAGTTGGCTTGTGATCAGTATTTTAAAATGAAGGGTTAAAGTGATCTCTTTCCTACAAGGTGGTGAGAAAAGCATGGAGCTGAAAGACATGCTGCATTAATTTTTCTGTGGCTGCTGTAACAAATTATCACCAACTCCATGACTTTAAAGATTGAAAAGTTATACCAGGAATGGTGGGGCACACCTATAATCCCAGAGCTCTGGAGAGTCAGGCAGGAGGATCACCACAAGTTTCAGAGTAGACTGGGCTACCCCGTAAATTCAAGGCTAGTGTGCAATGCAAAACAAGACCTTATCTCAAAAAACAAAGTTAAAAACAAACAGAGGATCAGAAAGTTACTTTCTCATGCTCTGGACACCAGGAGAGCAAATCAGAGTTGCTGGACAGAATTAACAATAGGTGGTATTGGCAGGGGGCTCTAGGCAAAGATCTACTCCCTTCCTCTGGTAGTTTCCCTTAATTTGTGCGTAAATCACTCCAAACTTCAAGGTCAACATTTCCAGATATCTCTCTGCTCTGTCTGCACATTGCTTTCCCTGTGTGTGTGTGTGTGTGTGTGTGTGTGCGCGCGCGTGCGCTCATTAGATTTCTTTATGTCTGTCTCTTACCGGATGTTGGATGTATTTAGGGCTCATCTGGTTACTCTTCTTATCTTCATATACTTAATCACATCTGCAAATACAACAGGGTGTGACTTAGACTTGCTGGGAAGAGAGGTATGGGCAAGATCCCAGGATCTACACAGCAGTCCTCCGGACACCATAGGTAGTACTTCTCATGGGTCCCCACAAGGTATAGGTGGCATAAAAAAGATGAAATGCCAGAGACACTGACATTATGACCTTCAACTTTGCAATCATTTTTGGCTTGTCCTGTTCAGTTCTTGTTCAACTCAGCAAAACCCTGGAAAATGCTTAATTGATGAGCCATTTCTAACAGCATCTAACTAGTTGATAACATAGATATCTTGCAAAAGTAAACCTCATTTTCAAGAAATGAGGATGAGGCAATGATACCTTTTTGGGGACCATTTTTCAGTCTACTATAGGAGGCTTAAAGGGGAAAAATCACAACAAAGAAGCTAGTAAGAAGTAATTTGACAAGAAATAATATATAACTGATGGAATGATCAAAAGTTATGAAAATGAGCAATGTGATAAAGAGGAAATAAAAAGTAAATATTAAAAAGAACAAAATATTTTGACTAAGAAAGTAGATCACGTACGACAACAGTAAGGCCAAACACTGGAATCCAGTTGCTTGTTAGAATCTTGTTCTGCAGTTTACTGTGTGTGTAACTTGGCCACATCACTTGACTTTTGTGTGCCTCAATGTCTTCATTCTTTTACAGGCCTTCCAGCGTTCCCCCGTTTGCTTCAGTAACAGTTTCTTAGCCTCACCTTTCTGATTCTGTTGACCAGAAAGACTGGATTTTTCCATTAGTGCCCTCACTTTTGTGCTGCTTTGGCTAAGTAAACACATAAATCCCAGCTTGAAAGTGGCAAAAATGGGGACCTCACAGCACAGAGCTGCTGTTCTTCAAACACTCTCTGACTACAGAAGTCTTGGCTTCTGTTCATGCTCCAGGGATCTCAAGTGGGTGCTTCTTTATTTATGCCAGGTTTTATCATTGTTTGGAGGGATTCTCTAGTAAGGACTTATTCCATCATTACTAAAAGCCAATGTCCATTTGACTTTGTAGTATTATTTGTAACAGTAAAATGTTGAAAACTATTTGAGGGTACATTAAGAAGAGAGTGATACAGCAAAGTAAAAATCAACAGAGTGAAGAAACAAGCTACAGAATGAGAGACAGGGAACTAATACAAAGAATACATAAGGAACTCAAAAATCCCCCAGTAATCCAAGCAATAAAAGGACAAATACACATTTATCAAAGGAAGTAGAAATGGCCATGAATATATGAAAAATGTCCAACATCCTTATCAAAACTACACTGAGATTCCATTGCACTCATTTCTAGGTAGCTATCATCAAGAATATAATCAATGGGTAATGGGGCTTAGGGGTAAATAATGAAAAAGAAAAAAATTGATGGTAAAAACAAGGAAACAATGCTTGTGTATATAGGGTTGGGGGGAGGTAGAGTGGGGAGGGGAGGGGAAAAATGAGAATTAAGTGTGTCATTTACCGGTACAAATTCTCAATGTGGAGTGTAATTGTGATGTGTATATACAGTATACCAATAAAATGTACCAATAAAAAATGGCCTGGAGATTTAGCTCAGTGGTTCTAGTGCCTGCTAGTAAGCACAAGATCACCATTCATCCCAGTAAGCACATAGAGCAATACTGATCATAGTGACTCATGCTCACCAGCAGTCAGTACCACAGACCACAATGCCGGGCGTAGTGGCTCATGCCTGTGATCCCAGCATTTGGGAGGCAGAGGAAGGAGGACTGCTGTGAGTTCGAGGCTTGCCTGGGCTACATAAGTGAGCTCAGGGCCAGCCTGAACTACAAAATGAGACCCTTTCTCAAATAAACAAAGAAATCCGATCATCTATTGATGGGCATACAGGATGCTTTGAATTTTACATAAACAAATATTCACTTTTTATTTTGCTGGTGCCAGAGATCAAACTCAGGATCTCATATAGGCTAAGGAAGTGCCCCACCACTGAGCTACACCCTCAGTTCACATATACATCTCTCTTGTAAGTGTGTCTTCCCCAGAACTACACAGGATGTACTTGTTCTTCCTTATCATTTGTTGTTTATCTGATATTTCAGTTCAGCTGGGTGTCTTGTATTCTATCTGACAACCCTACCTGCACCGCCTCTTAACAGGACCAAAGGATCCACTGTTCTTTTCCTGAAGAATTTTTAAAGGCTATTGACATGTTATGAATTCTCAACTCTAAATGCCTCAGGGTGTGCTTCCAACATGTATGAATTTTAAAGAAATTTATCCACCAAAGCATTACAAACCAAACAAAATTAACCACAGCTCCTTCATGTCATTTAGTAATTAGTGTGAACACAATTTCTTTGATGTCTAATGACATAATCATTTACAGATGCTCTTCAGGTGTAGGGAAGGAGCAGGGACCAGGGATGTGGGACTGTGGCTAGAGCCCTCTGTGAGGTTTCTAAGAGAACCAGAAATCCAGAAGACATGCCGAGAGGAGCCTGGTGCAGCAAGGGCAGTGCAGGGGTGGTGCGAGCCTGGGCACAGCTGATGTCCACGGACTGGCTGCCTCCTCCCTGCACTCCCACGGGAGGGGGAAACTGTCAGTTCACACTCTGATCCTGGGGTGGTGAAAGATGATGGGAACAGGGAGATCAGGGGCACGTGCAGAGAGCACTGGGCTGGACCTTCTTCGAGTTTATTTCGTGACTCCAACACCCGTCCTGGCAGGCTTTGATCAACCAGCTGTACCCTTCCTCCTGACATAAATCTTCGTCACTTTCCCAGGAGAAATGTTGCCCCTGCCAAATGGCAGTTTTCATAATGAAAGTTCCAGTGATTTATTTATCTACCCAAGATTCTCCAAACACAAGAAGCTTGATTGGGCTTTTCCAAACACTGTTGGTCACCCATAGCCTTGAAGACCTCCTCACTCTATGGTCAGGATATAACAGAAATTAATGACATAAGAAAGATGCCAAAACCTTGGTAGAGGCAGAGGAAAAGTACTGAAAAATGACTCCACACACTTCATAGTCAGGTTAGCTTGTGTGTGTTAGAAGGGGAATAACAAGAGCAGTGGCCATTTTCTCTTTTGAGCATTCATGATCAGCCCCCAGGTTAGTCTCCCACCAGCCTGAAAAATCTGTGTTACACAGAAATTTAGGTAGTTTGAATTAAAATTTAGTAATAATTAATAAACCATTAATTATAGTGCTGTGTATATGAATTGTGTATATTGAATTAGCTATTATTTCCACAGCTAGATTTTAAAAGGTACTATTTCTCTTCCCTCTGAAGCTCAAGCTATCCCAGAATATGTTTCTTGGTGATTTGTCATGTTTCCTTGAATTATGAATTGGGCAACAACTAGCCAAGCCCCATCTTTATTTTTCCTTAATCTCAGCCCCCCAAATGCACCAATGAGGGCGATGAACAGGGTGGGCCAAACTCCCAGGTCTCAGTGTCATCACACATGGATAGAGAAGGGGACACTTGCTTTGCTTTCTCTGCAGAGTGTGGGAAGAGTAAAATGAAGCAGAACTATATTGTCTACCACAGTCATTCTGATATTTTTTTTGCTTTTTGGAGACAGGGTCTCGCTTTGTAGTTCAGGCTGGCCCTGAGCTCACTATGGTGCCCAGGCAAGCCACCGTGAACTCAGCAATCCTCCTGTCTCTGCCTCCCGAGTGCTGGGATTACAGATGTGAGCCACCACGCCCAGCATTATATGTGGTAACCGGGGATCGAACTCAGGTCCTTGCGCTTGCGAGGCAGGCGCCGGAACCACTGAGCTAACCCTCCGGCCCAGTAACATTCTGATATTTTAATCAACAGTGGTGACCCAGTAAGATTACAATGGAGTTGAAAAATTCCTATCACTGAGTGATGTCCTGAGATCCAAACATTCTAGCAGCACATTACATGGGTGTTGATGTAAACATAGTCTACTGCCAGTGGGTATAAAAGATTAGAGGTAAAACCATATAAGGCATAACACTGCACAATTATAATAAATGACAATGTTACTGGTTTATGTATTTATTATATTGTGCCTTTCCTTGTTGGGGTGTACTTCTACTTATTAAAAAATTAACTATAAAATTATATATTGATACAGTGGCAGCAACCTTTGTGTTAATCATGTCTCTCAGTTACATCAAGAGGCCACATGGAATGATTGCCTTATGCAGTTAGCCTTGTGTGACATACACGGTGATGTTTGTGCAATGGCAAACCAACTGGCAGCACACTTCTCAGAAAGTGATGTGTGACTATATTTGTAAGACATCTTTAGGACTTTTTACCAGTCTATGAATCATTGTTTTTCTGGTTCTGAGAATTGAACCCAAATCCTTGATTAGGCTAAGTAAGCACTGTACCACTGTGTTATATCCTAACTTTTTTCATTTTTTTGCTTTCTCTTCTTCTCTATTCATTTTTAAAATTTTCTTTTCTGTGAAGTTATATGTATGTTGCCCAGATGGACCTTGAACTTGCAATCCTCTCTCTTTAGCTTCCCATGTAGCTGGGATTACACTCATGGTTCACCATGTTTGACTCAACTCATGTCAGTCTTTAGATTGTTTCTGCTTATCCCTTGAGGAAGTGCTTCAACTTCACCTAGCCAAAATTTAACTCAAGAGGTGAAGATTGTTATTCAGTTCCTACTTCTCTCAGAAGAAAGTTCTGGAAATATTAAGTGTGAAAGACTGAAAAGTCCAGCTTTCTTTATAATGTTATCACCAATTATAATAGCAATAACAGTCAGAAGTAATTTATATACCATGAAAGTAAGTCTAGACTTTTACTTTCCAGCAGCAATCATTATCTGCTGAGTCTGAGCTTTTCTCAGACTGTTTCATTTCTTGGAAGCAAAGCTGTATCTGGCTGCTGTTCTTCTCAGCTTCCTGGTTATCTCAGCAACATTTGATAATGGACCACACCCTCTTTGTTGAAGGCCCCTGCTCTTGGCTTCTGTGGTACAGAACTCTCCTGGTTTCCCTTCCTTCATGAGCTTTTTAAAAAAAATTTATTCTGTGATTTTTCCTCTTCTGCTTTTTCCTTAGATGATGTTTTTCTTTGTATTGAATTCTCAGGCCCACTTTTTCATCCTATGTCTTTTTTCCAGATATTACTTGTCTCTGGGTACCACACATTGCTGTTGACTCCCGAGTCTATATCTCCAGCACGTATTGCTTTTCAGAGCTTCCAATTTGTATAGCCAACTCTCCACTAAAATTGTGTTCCAAAGACAAAGGAAATTCAGTATGTTCTATAATAAAGCCATTCTATATTCTATCAAAACATACATATTTTCATCATCCATTCAGTAAAATCTGACCAGAAACTTGATGTACCATTGTAAAAATCTCGATCTGCCCTTTTCCTAGTGGTTGGCTTTTAAGAGGCAGAAAACAAAAGTTGTAATGTCAATGAAAGGCTGTATATCTAACTACTGTATCACTACTTCTGCTGAATTATATTTCTCAGACTGACCATGAGGTTCACCCGGATTCAGTACTGATTAATACAGATGGAGGAGTGGTAACTGGAAACTGTGAAAGAGTATGAGTGTGGAATGGAAAATAGCACTGTGGACTTCTCCGGAAAATGCAGTTTGCACCAACAGCAATCTCAGAAATCAAATTTAGACTCAAATAACTTCAAAGCAAAAGCACTCAATCATGACTTGGTAATGCTTTATATGTTCAGAAGAGTAAATCCTTCACTTTTTGGAAATAGATGAAATAAGGAAATAGTGCCATTCTCAATTATTAGTTAATTGTTCATTTATTTATTCATCAGCTATCTAAAGGCACTACAGGCACCCTGAACTTACCACAAACACAGGCATTGTGTATGAACAACGAGTGGATCACATCTCTGTTCTCCTGGAGTTTGTAATCTATTCTTCCTCGTGGCATAAACGCTTTCATTTTGAGTAGGGAAATTAGAATCAATTGTCACTACTGGCAAGGAATGGCCATTTCTTAATTCGAAGAATGTTGCAGTGAAGCTTTTCAAGGAAGTAGAGGTCTCTACAACTCTTAAAATTTAAAGTTGAGAACTTCTGCTGCTGGCTAGCCATCTTCCTGCCATCGGATACAGACCAGAAGTCCACAAGATCTCTATTCCTGTTTGGGCAAGCCTGGGTAAGCACCAGAGAGGTTGCAGAGCGACTCCCGCTGCCAGTCAGCAGTTCTCCTACCATTGGATCCAGACCAGAAGCCTGAGGGACCTCCATTCCCCTGTGGGCAAGTCTGGATAAATGCTGTGGAGGTTACACAGTGACTTCTGCTCCTGGTTAGCAGCCTTCCTGCTATCAAAACCAGACCAGAAGCCTGCAGGACCTCCATTCCCTGTGGGAGAGTCTTAGTAAGTGCCACGAAGGTCTCACAATGACTTTCACTACTGGCCAGCAGCCTTCCTGTCATTGGATCCACTCCAAAAGTCCATGGGACCTCCATTGCCTTGAGAGACAGTCTAGGTAAGCACTGTGGAGATCATGCAGCGACTTCTGCCAACAGTCAGCAGCCTTCCTGCCATCACTTTCAGACCAGATGTCTGTGGGACCTCCATTCCCCTGTGGGAGAGTCTAGATAAGTGTCGTGGAGATTGCCCAGTGACTTCCGCCATGATCAGCAGCCTTCCTGCCATAAGCTCCAGACCAGAAGCCTGCAGGACTTCCACTCCTGCCTGGGCAAACCTGGGTAAGGTTCATGGAGGTCATGCAGTGACTTCCACCACCACCAGCCAGCAACCTTCCTGCCATAGGGACCAGACCAGAAGCCCATGGGACCTCCATTCCCATTTGGGCAAGTCTGGGTAAGTGCCACTTAGGTTGTGCAGTGACTTTTGGCACTGTCCAGCAGAATGGAAATGAGAAAAAATTCACAGACCCAGTCACAAAGATCATCACCACTGGAGAATTCAGGGAAAAGGGAAATGGAGCAAACTGAAGCTCAGCCACCAGGACTCTCTGAGATGCTAACAAAAGAGATCTAATAAAATGGAAATCAGAAATGATCTCTAAGATGAAAACACAGATGCTGTCCACAGTGAAAGATATGATTAAAGAAAAGGTCAGGGACCTAATAGAATCTCAGATAACAAAAGCAATGGAACCTTTTAAAGAGCCCTCAATCAGAGTTCCAGGCGATCAAAAACAAGAACGAAAGTCGGTGAAGTAAGATGAGTGAAGCTAAGGACTAAATTTCAGTCCTAGAGGATGGGATCACAGTCAATGAACAAGAAAAGAATAATTTATGGAAAATGGCAAGGAACCATGAGAAATCAATCCAACAGCTACTAGATGACTCAAAGACAAATAACATAAGATTGTTTGGAGTCACTGAAGAAGCAGGAGACACTGTAAAAGACATAAAAAGAACTGTTCACAGATATAATGGCAGAAAACTTCACAGGAAAAGGAAAAGAACTGGACATACAGAAAAATGAAGCACATAGGACTCTAAAAGACTGTGATAAAAAAATTTTCACCTAGGTATATAATTATCATGGTTCCAGATATCTAACAAAAAAAGAAAATGCTGAAAGTGGTTAAACAAAAGAAAAAAAAGACACATACAAAGGGAAGCCCATCAGGATCACAGCAGACTTTTCAACACAAATGCTCAATGCAAGGAGAGCCTGGACTGAAGTGTTTCAAGTCTTGGAGAAAAATAACCTTCAACCTAGATTGATGTATCCTGCAAAACTCTCTTTCAAAAGTGATGGAGAAATAAGATACTTCCGTGACAAAGAACACAAACATTCTAAAGAATATCTTGGAAAACAATTGAAGGTAATAAATTCATGAGACCCAGCAGTGTGAATTCACTGGGCAAGATAAGAAACTGAATGGAAAGGGAATAAGCCAAGAATAAAAGAGCCAAGAACAGGAAAACACCATAACATGTATAAATCAGCCCATTTCAGTAATAACTATTAATGTCAGTGGCCTCAAGGTGCCAATTAAAAGACACAGACTGGCAGAACAGATTAAGAAACAAGACCCTATAATATGCTGCATACAAGAAACACAGCTAATTCAGAAAGAAAGACATAGACTGAAAGTAAAAGGATGGAAAACAATTCTCTACATGACAGGAAACTGCAAAAAAAGTAGGAGTGGCTATCCTATTTGCAGACAAAACAGATTTCAGGGCAAACTAATTAAGAGTGCCAAAGAAGGACATCCTCATACAGGGAACAGTATAAAGAAAGAGATGACAATCATAAATATTTATGCACCAAATTCCAGTGCACCCAACTATATAAAACAATTCTTAATGGAGATTAAAAGCCAGAGAAACACTAATAGTTGTAGGAGACTTCAAAACCTTCTTGTCACAACTATACAAGTTGACTGGACAAAAAATCAATAATGAAACACTTGACCTGAACCAAACCTTTGAACAATTGGACTTAACAGATGCCTACAGAGTATTTCGCCCCATAAAGTTTGAATATATACTCTGCTCAGCTGCTCATGGGTCATTCTCCAAAACAGACCACATCCTAGTTCATAGAACATGTTTAAATAAATGCAAAGGAATTGAAGATATCCCCTGCATACTATCAGACCATAGTGCTTTGAAATTGGAGCTGAATAGCAAAAGAAATTCCAAGATCCTCACAAACACATGGAAACTGAATAACACTCTGCTGAACAACCAATGGGTCACAGAAGAAATTAAAGAAGACCTTAAACATTTTTATAATTAAATGATAACTCCAATGCAACATATAAGAATTTATGGGACACAATGAAAGCAGTTCTATTAGGGAAATTCATAGCAGTGAAGGCCTGCACCAGGAAAATAGAGCAAGCTCAAATAAACAATTTAATGCTGAACTTCAAATTACTAGAAAAAGAAGAGCAAGACAAACCCAAAGCTCATACTAGGGAGGAAACTATAAGGTTCAGAGTAAAAATTAATGCAATGAAGACTAAGAGAATGATATGAAAAATCAATGTACCAAAGAGTTGTGTTTTTTTTGAAAGAATAAATAAAACTGACAGATCCTTAGCCAACCTTATCAAACAAAGGAAGGAAAAACCCAAATCCATGCTATTGGGAATGAAAAGGGGGAAATCACCAAAAATCCAGCAGAAGTTCAGAGGATAATAAACACTTATTTTGAAAATCTGTACTCCAATAAGATGGAGAAAATAGAAGAAATTGATAGGTTCCTAGATACATATGGACTACCAAAGCTGAATGAAGAAGATATAAAAATGTTAAGCACCCCAATATCAATCTGTGAATTGGAAAATAAAAACCTACCAACAAAGAAAAGCCCTGGTCCTGTTGGCTTTACTGCTGAATCTACAAAACATTTAAAGAAGAGTTAACACCACTACTTCTCAAACTCTTTAATGAAACTGAAAAGGAAGCAGTGCTCCCCAGTGCATTCCTGGAAGCAACCATCACCTTCATTCCTTTTAGTCTCCTTAATGGACATTGATGCAAACATCCTCAAGAAAATACTGGCAAATAGAATACAGAGAATCATAAAGAAGGTCATATACCCTGACCAAGTTGGATTCATCCCAGGGGTACAAGGATGGTTCAAAACATGTAAATCAATAAATGTAATACACTACATAACAGACTCAAGGACAAAAACCATATGGTTATTTCAGTAGATGCAAAAAAAGTGCTTTACAAAATTCAATACCC
>PVIC010026336.1:0-24615 GCA_004025085.1 Thryonomys swinderianus | reverse complement strand
CAGGGTCAGCCTGAACTACAAAGTGAGACCCTGTCTAAAAAAAAAAAAAAAAAAAAAAATTAGCCATCAATAGGGCCAGAGGGCTAGCTCAGTGGTTCTGGCACCTGCCTCACAAGGGCAAGGTCCTGAGTTCAATCCTCGGTAACCACATACAATGCTGGGTGTGGAGACTCACGCCCACCAGTAATCAGTGCCACATACCACAGTGCCAGGTGTGGTGGCTCATGCCTGTAATCGCAGCACTCGGGAGGCAGAGACAGGAGAATTGCTGAGTTCGAGGCTTGCCTGGGCTACATAGTGAGCTCAGAGCCAGCCTGAACTACAAAGCGAGACCCTGTCTCAAGAAAAACAAAAAAAATTAGCCATCAATAAATGCTGGTGAGGCTGTGGAGAAACAGGACCCTTCTCCACTGTTGCTGGTAATGTAGGCTGGTACAACCTCTATGGAAGTCAGTGTGGAGATTCCTTAAAAAAGTAAGACTAGAGGTCACATTTGACCCTATCATTGCCCTGCTAGGAATATACACAAAAGAATTAAAAGAATCATATCATAGTGACATATGTGCACTCATGTCCATAGCCACTCAGTTTGTGACAGCTAAATCTTGGAAACAACCCAAATGTCCATCAACTGTAGACTGGATAAAGAAGATATGTTTTTTTTTTTTTCTAAAAAATGGAGTATTACTCTGCCTTAAAGAATGATAAGTTTTAATCATTTATATTTAAATGTAGGTACCTTCAGGACATACTCATAAGTGAAAAAATAAGTCACAGATGTGTAAATATCATATCTTTTCTGTGGTATGAGAAAGTGAAGATGTTAATGAGTCCTAGCATGTATGGTGGATATTGTGACATGGAAAATATTCAAAGGGAAATGTGGTGGAGGGGTGAGTAATGAGGGGCAAAGAAAAATGTGATGGTAATGAAAGAGGGAAACAAAGCTTACGTTTTTTGCGTGTGGGGAGTTACAGGTTGGGTAGGGAAAGGGGAAAAATGAGAATTAAATTGTGTCATATACTGGTCCAAATTCCCAATATTAAGCGTGATCATGATGTGTATATACAGTCTATCAATAAAGATTTAAAAGAGTGAGAACATGGTACTGTGACTTGCTGAGATACTTGATGTGAACATTCAAACCTCTCACACAGAAAAGTCAAGAGAACTTTGAGGAAAGTTTAAGCAGACCTCTCTCCCCAGAGGGCTGTTAACCAGTAGAGAGGACAGAAAAACCCAGGGAGAGGTGAAGTGCCCCACGGGGGACCCTATAGCTCTTCATCTGTGGGATCTTGTCACCATTCTAGAGATGATAAAATGACACCTGTGCAGCGAGGTGAGCTAATGACCTGCTTTACAAAAGGCTGTGCAGGATCTTCTCCGGAGCACCAGACACCCACCTTGTCCTTGTGAATAAGTGACCCTTTCCACAGACACAGTCAGTGGGCAAACAGCTCTGAGGCAACCATGGGAAGAGGCCAGTGGGCTTTATTCTGAGGTTTCTGTAGATTCATATTTTAGGAAGTCAGCTTTAACTGTGACTCATAAAATTAGTATTTTTTCATGAGAAATGCAAAATTAACATTAAGCATGTGTTCGTTTCTCTGTACTAATGCCTTACTTGCTATATCATTTGTCAAGTACACCCTTGTGAAAGAGATAAAATTTCACTTTGACTTTTCATGATACAAACTCAGTTTCTGTTCTCTTAACTGTATAATCGAATTAAAATGTGAATAAATGTGCCGTATGCAGTGAGATTCTTTGTTTAAAGCATCAGCTCTGGAAGATAATATAACCTCTTTCCACAGTCTGTTTGAGCATTTTGTGACAGAGAGCTCTCATACACATTGTTCACTTTGCAAACCACACAAATGGGGTCAACGCTTAGGCATGAGCTCTACATGTTAGGAAGCTGAATATCAGTTAACAATGAAAATTGTATTGCAATACCATGAAAAGTACAAGAAGTTAATGATGTCAGAAATTTTTTTCCTGTGCTTCTAGTTCAGGTCTTAGAATATAATGTACCAGAATTTTTTGAGAGGAAAAAAATGTCTTATGAATATTTTCTGTACTTTTCTTCATTTTAAAAATATTTCTTCTGGGGCTAGAGATTTACCTCAGTGGTTCCAGCACCTGCCTAGAAAATGACAGGTCCCTGGTTCAATCTCTAGTAACCACATAAAAAGTTTCTTCTGCTTTCATTCATAGTGGGTGTACCAGAATCCCTTTCAAGAGGAAAAATTTAGAACCAAGTATTTTCCTTTCCCCTGACCCACGAGTGTGTGTGTGTGTGTGTGTGTGTGTGTGTATGTGTTAGACACATCTACAGCGGTTAAGTATTTTGCCAGCATTTTAACTATTCTTCTTTCTTATTAAAATAATTCAAAGACATGAAGAAAATGGATGTGAAAGCTTATTTACAAAACACAAGACTGCCATTCTTTCTCACTGGGATGATGAAGAGCTTCACCCAGGCTATGAGGATTTCTGAGGAATCAGAGCTTCATATTTGTGACAAGACATCCCTGGATTTTCTCTGCTTTTTTTTAAAACTTTGGAGTAGTAATTATGAAATAATTATGAAATAGACATAAATATATTAGTTCTATAAGCAGCTATTGTAAAATGAACACTAAGATGTATATATTAGTACCTGTTAAATTTGCAGAAAAAGTAATGGTCCTGCATTTTAACAAAGTTGCATCTGCCACTTATGTACCCAAATGACTCTCGGGTTTTCTTCTTCCTTGTCCCAGAGCTGCACACTCACAAAAGCTGTGTGGTGTGCGTGGACCATCTACCTGGTTCATGATGCCTTCCCTGTCAGATCTGCTCTTTTACTCTCTCAATTATTCTTTTGTTGTTCAAAACAGTCTCACTTTGTAGTTCAGGCTGGCACTGAACTCATAATGTAGCCCAGGATAACCACAAACTCACCGCAATCCTCCTGCCTCTGCCTTCTAAGTGGAGGATAACAGGCATGAGCCACCATGCCCATCCCTTCTGCCACTTCTGTACTGTTCCAGCTCAAACTCTTCCAGAACTGTGGACTAGTATTTCCACAACACTCACCCACTCCAGTGCTTATGGAGAGTCTCATCACAAGACGTTTGCCATTTTACCTTTAGTTATAGACAAGACAATATTGGTGGCTCTGATGTCCAAACCCATTGAACATCACCTCTCACCACTGATGGTGGGCCCCAGACCTTCCTGACCTGAGCTTGAACACAGAAGATCTGGGGATCTATGTTTGGGTCTTACCCTCTCCCAGTAACCATCCATGGCTGTCTCTCATCCTGTCTCTGTAGTAGTTTAACATGTGTTTTATGATCAGACCCAAACAATCATACCCTTCTCAAAATGACACCTGATTAAAATCTCTGATAATATTGCAGGCATTGATATGGATTTTTTTACCCAGTACTATCTGTCCACAAGAAGCTATTCTCCGGAGAGTGCACCACACTGGATTTTTTTTCTTTTACACAAACTGAGGTCTTTTCCTGGGGGGTATTACTGTCATGCATCCACTGTTTCTCCCTGAAGGAGCTGAGGGACCACTCTTCTCCCATGAGCAGGACCACCTCTTCTCCCAGGGGCTGGGCTCTGCCTTGAGCAGGTCAGTTGTTGGCTACTCATCTGTTTCCCTGCGTTGAAGGGAACCAAGGTGTACAGCCTATTAGGGTTTGGAAGTTTGAAGCCCAGGGCGTTTTGGGCCCTTTCTGCCTTATATTGTACTGTTTAGATGAGAGGAAGTGAGAACTTTTCTCCCCACTGGTTTGGATGAGGCCTTAATCTGCAGCTTTTTCCTACTGTGGATCACAGCTCTGGTTCTGTCTCAAGTTCAGTTATTTCATTTACCCACGATCACCATAACCCACAGTCTCCTGTTGTGCATCCCTACTCTGGTTTCTATTTCTACTGAAATTCACTTGGACTCGTAGCTTGAAACCTGAAATTTAGAAGTTTGAGGACACTGCATTTATAAAATCCACAGGCAGTCACACCCAGAAACCAAGTGTTCCACGTGAGAAGGGACTGGAAGAAACTGTGCCTGTAAAAGGTGAGGTGACTCTGATGGCCTTTGGGAACTCTTGGGAACTGAGGAGTCCTTTTCCCAATGGGTTCTGACTTCCTTGAAATGGATGTGAAGTAACTTGCAATCATTTTGGACTAATGTGAACTGACGATCTCAAGGAGTGAACACGGTATTGCTATGTGAAGGGATCTCGCTTGTCCCTTACCAAGATGTACCCGGGGAACTTAAAGTTCTAAGCACAGCTGGTCCCAGAGGGCTATTATCCAGGGAAATACTCTCCAGGTGGCTCTAAGTTTCTGTCCTCCCAGTGGGACCTTGTCACAGGTGTGAAGATGACGCATCTGCACAATGGCGCCTAATGACATCCTTCTCTTAAGGCTGTGCCCCATTTTCTCAGGAGAACTGGGTTCCCGCTCACACCCCGTGGGTAAGTGCCTCTCTGAGCACAGATGCAGCGTCTGTATGAGTGAGGTCCTGTGCTGGCTAGGGAAGGACAGTGGGCTCTTGTATAAGGTTCTGTAACTGAAATATTTGGTTTTAACTCACTAATTAAAAAATTATTGTTAAAATAAAATCAGTGTTATTTTCTGTATGAAATACTAAATTAGTTTTGGGGATGTGGTTATATCACTGAATTACATCATCTTCATTTACTCACGATTTTACTTCTTAAGAAAGAGACTGTCATTTAACATGAAGCTTTCACATTCATCTTTGCACTCCTCATGAAATAGGCACACTCTCTTTCTGTGGGTTTTTAGTACCTAGAATCACTTTCTCTTTTATTGCCTATGTAAGTCATTTACAACTTTTGGAATAAGTGCATCTGTGTAGGTTGTGCTAGTTGATTTCCATTTAAATTATTTAGTATGTAATGAGGTGCTTTGTTTAAAGCACACCTCATTCCTACACAATGTGTGTGTGTGTGTGTGTGTGTGTGTGTGTGTATTTTCATAACAGCCTTCTTGACTCAGCAATGATTTCACACATTTAGCACCGATGGTCTTGTCCCTTAACATCGTGAAAAGTAACACAAGCTGATGCTGATGGAGGTTTTTCCTATGTTGCTAGGAAAGGTCTTGGAATATAATCCAACACTATCTATTGAGAGAAGAGACTGTGTCTCACTCTTTTCTCTATTTTTTTTAAAATTTAAACCTAGTTCTTCTCTTTTTACTCATAGTGGAGATTCCAGAACCCCTTCCAATACAGGAAAAGTTTAGAAACAAGTATTTTCACCTGTCCTAATCTTTGTACTTTAATGTTAGATCCATCCACATTGGTTCTCTAAATATATTCAACATATATATTTGAACTGTGCAATCTCACAAGGCTTTCTGCCTCTCACTATGGTGTCAGTTGGAGATCCTCATCAGGGTTATATGTGTTGTGAGGGAAGAGAGCTTCACTTTGTGACAAGTGCTTCGGAGTTGGCTCTGTTTCTTTGAATAGTCATTTCTCTTTGTTTTTTTTCCGGAAATGGATATAAATGTATGCATATTGTAAATGCCTATGGGTGAAACATCACCAGAGCTCTACTTTAACAACATTTCAATTGACAATAAGGTTGTTTAATTCAGGTTATAAAAAGTGCACTATAGCACTGGGGATGTAGCTCAGTGGTGCTGTTGCCTGACAGGTGCAAGGTCCTGAGTTTGCTCACTAATTCCACAAGGGGAAAAAAAGGAGCACAGATGCCATCTGTGTAGCCAAAGTGTCCCCTACTCTTCTCTTCCTCCTCCTGGAGCTGTGTGTTTCTCAAATGCTGTGCACTGAGTGCAGACCATCTCTGGCTAGTGATAGTTTTTGCTTCCCCGCCGTGTCTGCTGACTCCCTCTCCCTCTTTCTGTAGCTGTCCAGCTCGACAAGAGCCATAGCATGATGGCCAATGTTCCCATGCACCTGACTCACACCCCTGCTCATGGTTAGTGTCATCTCACAGGCCTTTTTCTTTTAGCTTCCTTAATAAGTAAGGACAATATTGATGCCCATCATGGTGAAGGCGACCTGTAAAGTCCAGGAATAAGAGCCCAGATCTGCTCTTTATGAGTCTAATATGCAAGACTAGGTTCTGGACATCAGTTACATTATTATACACTGTCTCACTTAATGTGATGTACAGATTATATTCATGTACCTGTGGAAAAACGAATGTGTAGCACCTTTCTTCACCCTGTCATCTGTCCTCCTGCCAGGGCTTCAGTGCCTAAATCTGGCAGAGTCACTGAAACCAACCCTCCCCCTGTCTCCAGGGTTCTTCTAGCTCAGGTTCAAGGGCCTAGTTTTCCTCATTACGTTCTGAACCATCTGAGGAATCCAGGTGCCAGGACTGTCCCTGGTGCCAGTTACTGCAAGATAGTATAAGATAGTACAGTGTCTAAAGTGACTCCTTCCTTAGTCAGGGTACTAGTTCAGATTTAGATCATCCCTTGGATGCAAGGGGCTGATGTTCTATTCCCCCCGGTCATTCTCTGTGTTGAGCTTGGTAGGCATGAGCTGGAGGAGGCATGGCCAGGAGAGGACACACAACTAGAACATTGCTGTTAGCCTATTTTCAGGTGTCACTTTCTCCAGAGTATATTTTCTAATAAAATATTAGTACAGAAAAAGCTAAATACATTTCTTTAAAACATTTACATGAAAACACAGGACAACGATTTTTTTCTTTCTTTTTATCTTTCTTTCTTTCTTTCTTTTTTTTTTTTTTTTTTTTTTTTTTTTTTTTTTTTTTTTTTTTTTTTTTTTTTTTTTTTTTTTTTTTTTTTTTTTTTTTTTTTTTTTGAGACAGCATCTCGCTTTGTGGTTCAGGCTGGCCCTGAGCTCACTATGTAGCCCAGGCAGCCTTGAACTCACAGCAATCCTCCTCCCTCTGCCTCCTGAGAGCTGGGATTACAGGCATGAGCCACCACATCCAGCAGGACTTCTTGATGGTGTTTTGCTAATACAGTTGTATGTGATCCACAAAATTTGGAGATGGCTGGATGGTTGACCTTGTTTTCTATTGTCTTTCTGATGCTCTAAAAGCTCTAAGAACACAAGTGGGTGCTCATGAACACAGCACTTTTTTTTTTTTTTTTCTTTTTGGAGACAGGGTCTTGCTTTGTAGTTCAGGCTGGCCCTGAGCTCACCATGGTGCCCAGGCAAGCCGCCGCGAACTCAGCAATCCTCCCGTCTCTGCCTCCCGAGTGCTGGGATTACAGGCGTGAGCCACCACGCCCAGCATTATATGTGGTAACCGGGGATCGAACTCAGGTCCTTACGCTTGCGAGGCAGGTGCCGGAACCACTGAGCTAACCCTCCGGCCCAGCACTTTCTTATATTAATGTAGTGACTAATCACTGTTCTGCTCGAGGGCCACTCTGCTAGTTCCAGGTGAGGACCCAGGAAGCCCATGACAGCCTGAATGCTGAGTAAACTCAGAACAACTGCACACATCTCCCTCCACAGACCTTTGTGCTTGTTAGTATTATAGTTCTCTAGGGAAAGAACAATGCTGAAAATAGTTTAGCCTGTTCTTCAATTTATGGATGATTCAATCATGCGGCATCCCCAATTTTAAAGTTTTTATGTTTAAAAATGGAACTAAAACAAGCCTGAATCTTGTAGGGATAATGTAAGATGTTTATGGTTTAATTTTTTTTTTTGAAACAGGGTCCCGCTTTGTAGTTCATGCTGGCCCTGAGCTCACTATGTAGCCCAGGCAAACCTGGAACTCAGCAATCCTCCCGATGGCAGATGTCTCTGCCTCCCGAGTGCTGGGATTACAGGCTGAGCCACCACACTCTGCGCTGTGGTACTGGTACTGATTGCCCATGGGGATGAGTCACCACGCCCATGCCCACCACGCCCAGCATTGTTGTATGTGGTTACTGGGGATCAAACTCAGGACCTTGTGCTTGCAAGACAGGTGCCGGAACCACTGAGCTAAATCTCCAGCTCCTGATTTAATTTTTTAATTGAATCTTTATTGGTACATTATATATACACAATGTGATCACACAGTATTGAGAACTTGTACCACCATATGACATAATTTAATTCTCATTTTTCACATTCACTACACACCCTACAACCCTCACCCCTACATACATGTTTTGTTTCCCTTTTTTAATTACCATCATATTTTTTCTTCTCCTTCTTACTTACCTCTATACCCCATTTCCCTGAGTATTTTCTATTTCACAATATCTACCATAGATTCTAGAGCTCATTTACATCTTCAGTTTATCATACCAGAAAAAAGATATGATATTTACAGATCTGTGACCTATTTATTTCACCTATGAGTATATCCTGAAGGTACATCCATTTGAATATAAGGACTCAAACTTATCAGTCTTTATGGCAGAGTAATACTGCATTTTATAGAAAAACCACATCTTTATCCAGTCTCCAGTTGATGGGCACTTGGGTTGTTTCCAAGATTTAGCTATCACAAACTGAGCTGCTATGAACATGGGCGCACATATGTTGCTGTGATATGAATCTTTCAATTCTTTGGCATGCATACTTAGCATCACTAGTCATTCAAGAGATACAGATGAAAACAACACTGAGATTCCATCTCACTCCTCAAAGAATGGCTGCTATCTCAAAATAAGCCAGCAACAAATGCTGGTGAGGCTTCAGGGAGAAAGGAACCCTTCTCCACTGTTGGTAGGAATGTAGACTGGCATGACCATTATGGAGATCAGTGCAGAGATTCCTCAAAAAACTAGAATTAGAGATCCCATTTGACCCTGCTATTCCCCTGCTAGGTTTATGATTTATATTTTATTTTTCCATGTAATTCTTTAAAATATTATTTTGATTTTTGCTATGTACCAACTTAATACTATTCTTTTAAAATATGTTCAGATTATTTTTTGTAACACACAAAATTGTTGTATAGGCTGCACACGTGAGAAATGGAAAGCATAAATAAGGAACAAATTCATAGATTTTAGAATGGAGAAAAAATGTTCAAATGGAAAGGAATGTAAATGTGAAAATATGGAAGGGGAAAGGGAAAAGAAAAGAGAGTGGAAGAAAAAATGGAGACAAAGCTTTTGGAAATAGAGACAGGAAGAATTGAAAGGAATGAGTAATCAGAAAAAAGGAAGAATCAAGATGTATAAAAGGCAGGGGTACATTCACTGTCATGAATGTGATCATTATGTTTATCAAAAGTATACCAATAAAATTATATTAAAAATTTAAAAGGCAAATGTCTATAACACACTTGAAGATAACTTAAAAGTTGATTATCACATGTTCGCTGGGATTAGACTTACACTTGAGACACATCATTTTACAGAAAGATGATTTCTTGCTTGAGGAAGGCATAACACTTGGGTTCATGGTGAACCACCTCCGAGTTGGAAATGTTTGCCACTCATCTAATTAAAATCACAAGAGACAGTCTTCACAATTTCCTTAAAATATGGGAGCATTTACAATTCCCATTCCATGAGCTTATGAAGGAGTGAAAGGTATTTTGGAATTTTGTTCCTAATAATAATGAATGCTGTGCTCGCTTCAGCAGCACATGTAATAATGAATAACTCCAATGTGATGACTGCTACCAGGCTTGTGTGTTATGAGTTGCTAACATTAGGAGCTGTGCAGTCATGTCTTATATACAGATACTGTTAAAGATTCACTATTTCAATGTTCTGATGAGTGTTTAGTGTCGGTTGAGATTGATGGTGGTGATATTAGTGACAAGATTTCTTGTTTTTCTCTTCAGGAATTAATTGTTTATCCCAATAAAGATGAATAAAAAGAGAGAAATTTCCTGTTGTACTAACATAAGAAACACAACTGTCTTTGAAATCCCCATTGAGATCACAGCCAACACTGTCCTGCTTCTGTTCCACAACCCTCACATGTCTTCCCAAGCACAGGCCCAAGTTCCTTGATATGACTATTGAGTAACTGGCCCTAACCAACCTAGTGTTGCTGATAACCATGGGCTTCATAGCCACAGACATATTTTGGTTGCAAGACTGGAGGAATGACCTGATGTGTAAATCACTTATTCACAAGTTGTGAGAGCCCTCTCCATCTGCACCACCTGCCTGCTGAGTGTCCTCCAGGGCATCGCACTCAGCCCCAGAAACTCTTATTTGGCAAAGTTCAAACATAAATCCTCATATCACTACCCATGTTGCCTTGTTTTCTGTGGGTTTTAAATATGCTCCTGAATAGTCATTTCTTAGTCTCCATTGGTGCCTCACACAGTCTCATGCTTGTCACTGAATCCTGCTCTCAGTAGCCCATTCAGGTACATACTTTTCTCACTGGTGAGTATTCAAGATATCTGCCTTACGGGGCTGATGGCTCTCTGCAGTGGACACATGGCAATGCTGCTGTGCAGACACAGTCAATCCCCAAATCTTCACAGCACCAGCCTTTCTACAAAATCATTCCCTGAAGACAGGGCACCCAGGCCATTCTTGTGCTCCTGAGTGTCTTCATGCTAATGTGCTTTTTGGACTGTCTCACTTTATCCTCCTTTGTAATATTGTAGGATAATAACGTAATATATTTTTGTTTCCAGATGCTTGTGGGAAATGGCTATGTCATGATCTGTCCTTTAATGCTAATGAGCACTGATAAATGAACTATCATGTGCTTAACAACAAGGAGGAAAGACTGTAAATGTATTCAGTGATGGACATTTCCCATTTAAATGCAAATAATTACATTTCTGTTTAATCTTTGAAGTAAATATAGTTATACTTTTCTCTGTGAAACATGTTTAAGTGGCTCTGTGTGGATGGCAATAGAAGAGATAACAGCATTGTAACTTGCGATGATTTATTGATTTTTGTCAATTTGAGAAATTAGTTAAAAGGAGCTGAATTAAATGGCCTCAGCAATTCCACACTCTAGGATGTAGAAGACCCATCCCAGGGCAGCTCATGGTCTGGATGCCATAAAGCAGAAATAAGGAAGGACAGATCGGCTTCTCCTTCTTCAGAGGAGTCTACTTCTCAACTTCACCTCAAACATCAACTCCTGGATTCCAGGCCAGACTCTAATTCTGTAGTCTCCCTGCACAGGCTCTTCAGTCTTCCAGTGCAGGAGACTGAATGACTTCCCAATACGGACTTACTCATGATGCTGCAGTGAGCTCCAGACCTTCAACACATCCTTCTGTCTCCAGGGTGCAGATGGAGGCTCTGGGCTCTTCCTCATCAACTTTATGGGTGGCCACTATAAGCCAATCTTGTAAGTTCATATAAATGTGTATATCTTGTCTTTTATCTGCTTCTCTAGGAAATACTAAATGATATATTACAGCTTGGAGAATCAGCAGCTCCTGTTCTAATTATATTTAGAAAAACTGGAGCTTTTGCCAAGTATCAAACTCTAAAACACAAGATGTACATTGTTAATTTTGTGGGGATAGGCCAGGGTCAAAAGAGCAGGATGAAGTAATTACACAGACAATGCACACTATCAATTTATATACTTTTCATTATCATCTTAATTTTATATCAGTAGTTCCACAACTTTAAAAATGTGAAAATAATAGCATAAATCATTTAAAATATGTTGATGATTTAAAATGATTTAATATTCAATTTCAGCAATTTTCACAGAGCATTACTGTCTTTGTGTTTGAAAATGTTACTCAACTTTTGCAATATACTAGCTGCACCTGACAAGTCAGAGTTATCAATGAGACACCCTCCTATTCTCACTTCTAAATAGGAAGAATTACCTGCAACCAAATATTGCCATATATACATCCCAGTGATAATTCCAATAATTGATATTGACAATTATATGCATACTATATAATGTGTGTTCACAGACTATAATTTTTTATGAAACAGCACTTTAACATTGGCTATGAGCATACATACAATGTTGGAAAATACTCCACAAATTTTATAAAGTCAATTTAGTGCAGTGTTAATTCACTAAATATCATTTAATGATACCAGAAAGTTATAAAAAGGTATAACATGGTTGTGCTTGCTTTGGCAGCACATATACTAAAAAGGTATAACATGGTTAATTATCCATTTAAAAGTGTATATACATTTATGAAAATCTACAAGATATTTGTATATACATATAAACTGATGTATATAATATATAAAAATCAAGCTAAATAATGAAGCAGAAAGTATAAAATTAAATAGTTCTTTATGTGTGTTTTACATACTTTAAATTCATTCGTTTCAATTATTTTTGTACACTAATGGTATGGCACTTATAGAATGAAAGTTTGATGTTATTTCCATTTTTAAAGGATTTAGAGCATCATTAAAATTAATTGGTATAAGAATATTAGAAGCAATGCAGAATGCACACATGACAATTTCAGCAATTTTCACAGAGCATTACTGTCTTTGTGTTTGAAAATGTTACTCCTTAACTTTTGCAATATACTAGCTGCACCTGACAAGTCAGAGTCGTCAGTGTGAAACCCTCCTATTCTCACGTCTAAATAGGAAGAATTACTTGCAACCAAATATTACCATATATACATCCCAGTGATAACTCCAATAATTGATAGCAATCTGGTGTGAAAGGACAGTCACAGAATTTTCAACAACAGATGGGCAATGAGACCTGAGAGAGAGCAAAATCAAGCTCCTTTGGAGATAATGGGGTGAAGTGGGGTCACCATTTGCACAAGTGACACTAAATTTTTTTTAGTGTTACATTTTATTGGTTCATTATATATACACACCACAATTACACTCCACATTGACAATTTGTACCAGTATATGACACAGTTTCATTCCCATTTTTCCTCCTCCCCACCCACCGTACCTTCCCCTGCCCCTATATACACAAGCATTGTCTCCTTTTTTTAACCATCAATCTTTTTTTCATTTTTTACCCCTAAACCCCATTACCCTATGAATATTTACTATTTCACAATATCAATCATGCATTCTAGAACACATTTACAATTTCAGTATCTCATACCAGAAAAAATATGCTATATTTACATACCTGTGACCTATTTATTTCACTTATGAGTATGTCCTGAAGGTACGTCCATTTAAGTATAAATGATTCAATCTCATCATTCTTTATGGCAGAGTAATACTTTTTTTTTTTTTTTGAGACAGCGTCTCGCTTTTGTAGTTCAGGCTGGCTCTGAGTTCACTGTGTAGCCCAGGCAAGCCTGGAACTCAGCAATCCGCCTGTCTCTGCCTCCTGAGTGCTGGGATTACAGGCGTGAGCCACCACGCCCGGCCAGAGTAATACTTTTGACATTTGCTGGCTGTGTGAAGTTTTTAAATAAATCCTTTGTTGTGTCCAGTCACCCACCGAATAATCCATGTGAAAATTCCCATTTCAGTATTGCAACTACTTTTCCCATTGCCAATGAACTCCTAAATTTTCACTCACTTCCAGAAGGAAAGAAAACCCAATCATTATGAATTATACCTGCATTAATATTTATTATGTTGATAATACCTGTTTTAAACTACTGGCTTCTAGTTCCAATACCAGTGACATCTGCTGTCTAGATAAAAAAGTCGTGGGGTATTTTTGGCTATGGGGCATACTGTCAGTTCATTACGTATCTCATAACTGCACAGTTTTGTACATAATATTGTATTTTTAATTCTAAGAAAGCGTGAACACGTCTCACCTCCCCGGTGAGGGTGGGGATTGAACTCTCCGCTTCCACACAGCTTCCACAGAATTCAGCTCTGAATCTGCTTCAGCTCCACAGCTTCCTCTTGTGCATTTACCAATCTATTTTTTATTCCTATTAAAATTCACATGAAAGCTTGACTTAAACTTGAAACTTGAAGCTAAGAAGTTTGAAATACTGGGACATACAAAATTCACAGCCAGTAATCCCTGGTAACCAACTGTTCCATGTGGGGACAGGAGAAGTCATACTTCATAGTGAGAAGAGCCTCAGAACCCCTGGGAACTCTGGGGAGGCACCCAGAATCTCTCAGAGCAGAGGAGTCTGCCGTGGGTTTGGACCACTTCGCAACAGATTTGGACTCATCTGAATTTAGGATCAAAAGGAGAGAATATGGTGCTGTGATTCGCTGAGATACTTGTGAACATTCGGAGCCTTTCTGCAGATGTCAAGAAAACTTGTGGAAAGTTTGAGCACAGCTGCCCTCAGGTGAATGTTACCCCTCAGAGAGGATAGGAAAGTCCAGGGAGAGGTGAAGTGCTCCACAGAGCACTCTGTAGTTCTGGCCCCCCTGTGGGATCTTGTTACCGTTCTAGAGATGCTAAAATGACGTGTCTGCAGAGAGCTGAGCTGATGACCGCCTTTTCTTAAAGCTGTGCAGGGTCTTCTTGGGAGCACCAGATCCCCAACATGTCCCTGTGGGTAAGTTGTCCACAGACTCAGTCAGTGGGTGAGCAGGTCTGAGGCAGCTATGGGCGGAGGCCAGGGCTCTGCTCTGTGATGTCTATGGACTTGGATATTTTATCAAGTAGAGTTCAATTTGTGACTTATAAAATTGGTATGCTTTTCATAAGAAATACTAAATTAACTTTAAACACATGTTCATTACTCTGCACTAATGCTTTACTTGCTATGTCATTTTATCAAGGAACATGTTGTCATTTTAGTTTGTAGCATTTATATTTGCATTTAGACTCCTTGTGAAAGAGATAAATCTTCAGTGTGGCTTTCCATGATGCAGACTGAGTTTCTCTTCTTTTATCTGGATAACCTAATAAAACATGCCAATAAATGTTAATGCAGCATGTAATGAAGTTCTGTGTTTAAAGCATCAGCTCTGAAAGATACTTGAACTTCTCTGATAAAATCTGTGGGAGCGTTTTCTCACAGAGCTCTTCTGACCCAGTGTTCAGTTCACAGGCTTCAAACAAACAGGGTCAGCACTGAGGTGTGTGCTCTACCTGTTAAGAAGCTGTATGTCAGATAAACATGAAAACTGGAATTTCATCGAAAGTACAACAGATTAAATGACAGTGGAGACTTTTCTGTGTTTCTAGTGAAGGCCTTAGAATATAATGTACCAGAATTTGTTGCGAGGTAAAACATGCCTCATAATATTTTCCTCTACTTTTCTTCATTTTAAAAGTATTTCTGTGTTTTGATTCATAAAGGAGATGCTAGAACCGCCAGAACCCTTTACATAGAGAAACGATTTAGAGCTAAATACTTTCCTCTGCTCTGACCTGTGTGTATGTGTTAGATACATTCCACAGTGCATACTAATTTTACCACCAGATATATGTTAATTATTCTCCTTTTTTGTAAGGATAATTCAAAGACATGAAGAAAAATGGATGTGAAAGCTCATTTACAAAACACGAGACTGCCTTTCCTTCTCTCTGGGTGACTAGAGAGCTTCACCCGGGCTAGGAGTATTTCTGAGACATGAGAGCTTCATATATGTAATTAAGCATCTCTGGGATTTTTATGATTTTTTTCTTTTACTTTGCAATGATATTTGTCTTCTCCAAGTTTTATGAAAATAGACATAAATATATTAGTTCTATAAGCAGTTATGGGTTATTGGCCACTAAAATGTATAGATTAGCACCTTTTAAATTTGCAGAAAAAATAATGTTGCTGCATTTTGAAAAAGTTGTGGCTGTGACCCATGAACCCAGATGGCTCTCAGGTTTCCTTCTTCCTTCTCACAGAGCTGTGCACTCACAAAAGCTGGGGGGTGCGCCTGCATCATCCACATGACTTGTGAAGCCTTCCCTGTCAGGTCTGCTCTTTCACCCTCTGTCACTTTTATACTCTTCCAGCTTAACTTCTTCCAACCTTGTAGCATGTGGAGCAATACACCCACAAAAAGGACCCAATCTTGTGCTTATGGACAGTCTCAGCTCACAAGACTTTTGCCATTTTACCTTCAGCTATAGACAGGACACTATTGTTGTTCACGATGGAGAAGGTGCCCTGTAAAGTGCAGGAGACAACGAAGGTATAGTCTCTCATGCATCTAAGGCACCTGGCTAAGTGCAGGACATAAATCCTGTCATTACACATCATCTCATCTTGTGCAGATTATGCTCATGTTTCCTATGAAAAATCTACTATATAGCCCTTTGCTCCCTTTGACCAACTTGAAGGCTCTTAGACTTTCTTCTATGGTACTTTCCTACTGAGATTTATGTATTCATATATATTTTAACTTAGCTAAGTTCTGAGCATAAATCCTGTCACTATACATCATTTCATCCCATGTGAATGACAGGCAGATTACACTGACCTTGTTTTGAGCCATGAAATAAACAGACACTTGTGTTTCTGGGTGAAGTAGGTGTTGTCTCATATTTTCACATTGGGAATATCTTCTTGTTCATCTCACGAGTGTTGGAGATACCATCCTATCTTCAGGCCCCCTAAGTTATTCTGAGGCTAACAGTTATGAGCCCCATGAGGCATGGCAGGGAAGGGACACACTACTAGATCAATTCCTGTGACTCTGTTTCCATGGGTCATATCCTCCAGATCATATTTTGTAGTAAAATATTACTAGAGAAAAAGCTTTAAAGCTTTCTGTATAACATCTACAGACAAATATAGGTCGAAGAGTTCTGGAGTGTGTTTTGTTAATATTGTTGTGTGTGGTCCACAAATTTAGGGGTGGCTGTATGGGTGGCCTTATGTTCTGTCTTCTTTCTGAATCTTCATGGAAATTACGATATAAGTTGATGCTCATTTGTGTGGCCCTTTCTGATTAAGCATTTCCTCGGAAAAAGGAGATCACTCCTCTACTGAGTTTTGCTTGTTTCAAGTAAGGACCCAGGAAACCCTGCCAGTCTGAATGTTGGGTAAACTTAGAGCATCTGCACGCATCTCCCACCTCAGTCCTTCATGCTTGTAGGACCAGTGTTCTTAAGAAACACCGAAAACAATGCAAATCTAGTTTATGGCTACTTTTGCAAGTTCCTAAGACAGACTATTTTTAGACACATAATCTAAACTACTCCTCAGTTTTGCTGGACTAATAAAAGTGGCAGGTTTATAATTTATATTCTATTTTTTCAGGTAATTCATTTATAGTATTATCTTTAAATGTTGCTGTGAGCCAAACTAATGTTATTACTTTCAAATGTTGATCAGGCTATATTGTGTAATTTATATGAAATAGGTGTACAGAAAACAGGAGTCTGTCATTTATGCAGACATGAATGACCAAAGAGACCATTGGAGGACTATGTGTCATGATGTGTAAGGGTCAGAGATCCCTGGGAGTCATAAGAGCACTTTTTGATGTCACCCCTCAGCATATAATAGAAACAAACTTTAATTTTCTGACATAGTGATGAGGAGAACTGTGTCACTTTCCCTTATCAGTGCTTTGGAAAAGATGGAGTATGCCTGAATCTTACTAGAAAATTTCTGTCAAAATTTCCATTGGATTTAGACTCATTTAGCTCTGTATTCCTTAATGTGACCATCAGTTCATGGTGCATCAATATTTCAGGTTCCCCTCAGCTATTTTTAAAGCATATTTGCTGGGTAGCTGTGAAAATCTAGTCTTAAATCTATGATATTCAGATGACAGACCTGTGAAAATATGTGTTTGCACCCACATTATCATGTCAGGAAACTCAAACTATACCTCTATAAAGGCTTTATTTACAGGACATAGCCGTACCACAGAGGAGACACTTTATAAGTTGGGCATCACCAAATTCCTCATAATAACATTTACTCTTGAGCCAATAGCTCTACATAAATGTCCTTCCTGACTTGAGGAAGGTATAATGTTTTGGACTAATGGTGAAGTTGAAATTTTACCCATTCATTATAATCTTGGAAAAGAATCATCACAATTTCCTTGAAATATGGTCACTTTTACTATTCTCTTCCCACGTACTTGTGATGGGGTAAAAAGGAATCTGCAGTGTGTGGTCCTGATACTTACACTGCACACTGATTTTTCCTGTATGAGTTTTCCTGTATGAGTTTCTAAGACATATGCACTGTACTGAGTGCAGAATTCCAAATCAGCCTTTTGAATTTCTTGTGTGTTATTAACAGATATTGTTAAGAGCCTAGTATTGTTGTATTAAAATTTCCTCTGTTTAGTGCAGCAGTGGTGAGTTATTTTAAATATTGTATCAAATTTCTCAAGTTGTGTGTATAAGGAACTATACAATAATACTAATAACCACTGACGTCCATTCCAATACCATGTTTGTTACAGAAGAATACGTAACATCTCAAGGAAAAAAGTGATATAATTACCCAGATTTAAAGATCAGGCAACTGTATCTCAAAGGTGTCAATTGATTTTCAAGGGCTACATTTAAAAATGTTGTACCAGACATGGACATTGGAGTCACTTGTCTGTGGAACCTACTGAACAACATTATTCTTTGTGAATGTTTGTCATGACAATAAACCAAAATAAAGATAGCACTCAAATATCATAACTGTTGAAACCTTTCCTAGAATATTGCTTTGAGGAGCTTATTTCCATGTATTTTATGAGATTCTTTTTTCATAACTTTTGCTGAAAATTGTAGAACCCTTACTAGACACTCAGCCCTTTCTAAAAATAGAAATACTCCAAAAATATTAATCTGATCTTGTAAAAATTGAGACAGAAAGAAGAAATACCTTCCAGGCTACATGACATATTCCTGTCAGAAGTGGTGTAGGAAACCAGAACTTAAACACATAATCCAGCCATTTCTGGGAAATGCTGAGCCAGAGGCTAGGACAGCAGTGATTCCAGGACAGTGTGAGGTGGTCCTGAGCTCTGAGGGTAAAGGATGGGAGGGAGGAAGCTACATGTCCTGACGAAGGCAATGTCAGTGAGATTGATGATCATGGTGATAATGAATTTTTCTTCATTTTCTTCTCAGACATTTATTGTTTTTCTTTCTCTGTCAAGATGAATAAAAAGAGAAAAATTTCCAGTTTTCCTGACATAAGAAACACAGTTTTTTTTGAAATCACTGTTGGAATCACCGCCAACACTGTCCTCCTTTTGTTCCACATCTTCACATTTCTTCTCAAGCACAAGCCCAAGGCCCTTGATCTGACTATCGGGCAGTTGGCCCTAATCCACCTGGTGCTGCTGGTAACTGTGGGCTTCATAACTGCAGATACCTTTGAGTTTCAGGGTTGGGGTAGTGACCTCACATGTAAATTAATTGTCTATGTGTACAGATTAATGAAGAACCTCTCCGTCTGCACCACTTGCTTTCTGAGTGTCCTCCAGGCCATCACACTCAGCCCCAAAAACTCTTGTTTGGCAAAGTTCAAGCATAAATCCTCATATCACTACCCATGTTGTCTTGTTTTTCTATGGGTCTTCAATATGCTCCTGAATGGTCGTTTCTTAGTGTCCATTGGTGTCACCCCCAATCTGACCTCACACAGGGTCATGTTCATCACTGAATCCTGTTCTCAGTGGCCCATTAGTTACTCATTCAGGTACATATTTTTGTCATTGACAAATATTCAAGATATCTCCTTCATAGGGCTGATGGCTCTCTGCAGTGGATACATGGTGACTCTGCTGTACAGGCACAAGAGGCAGTTCCAACATCTTCACAGCACCAGTCTTTCTGCAAAATCATCCCCCGAAGAAAGGGCAACCAGGGCCATATTGCTACTCATGGGTTTCTTTATGTTCATATATGTTTTGGACTGTATTGCCTTCTTCTCCTCTGGAATATTGTGGGATAATGTCCCAATTCATCACTGTATCCAGATGCTATTGGGCAATGGCTATGCCACAGTCTGTCCTCTACTGCTAATGAGCATTGAGAAACGAATGATCAACTGGTTCACATCCAGGTGGAAAAAAACAGTAAATATTCAGTTGTGGTAATTTCCCTTCAGAAAGTCAAATTCCTTGAATTATCATTGAATCTCTGAAATATGTGTATGCTTTCTCTGTGTAACATTTAGTTTGGGGCCGGAGATTTAGCTCAGTGGTTCTATCGCCTGCCTCACAAGCATCAGGTCCTAAATTCGATCCCTGGTAACCACATACAACAATGTTGGGCATGGTGATTTACGGCCACCAGCAATCAGTACCACATACCACAGTGCTGGTCGTGGTGGCTCATGCCTGTAATCCCAGCACTTGGGAGGAAGAGGCAGGAGGATTGCTGAGTTCCAGGTTTGCCTAGGCTACATAGTGAACTCAGGGCCAGCCTGAACTACAAAGTCAGACCCTGTCTCAAAAAAAAAAAAAAACCAAAACAACAACAACAACAACAACAAATTTACTTTGTTACACTAGGTGACAAAGCTACTTAATAAATAATTTAGTATTATAACAGAAGAAACAGGCTTGTGTTCTAAACACATTCACAAAAACTGAAGTTCTTACCCACTGATTTTTTGGGGATAGATCAGGGCCAAGAAGAGGCAGGAAGAGATGTTACACAGCTAATGTAGAGAAGAAATTTTGAGTTTCACATTGATATTTATCAATTTATATGCTTTTCTTTGATATTGCTAATTTTATGTCAGACTTACTACTGAAAAGCTAATAAAAGTCAAATCGAGAAGGATAAAGCATAAATGTTGGATAAACATGTCCATGACTCTAATAATTAATTTAATATCATGAATATAATTTGGAATATTATATAATATATAATAGAATAGAATATAACAGAAATAATATTTAATATTGGTTATATACATACCAGTTCATAAAATTCTCCACAAAATTTAATTAGAAAGTTATTGTGCTGATGACTCACTAGACATAGTTCAATGATAGCATCAGAGGACAAGAAGGTGATAGCAAGGTTAATTATACATTCCTTTGAAAAAGCTACAGTCCTTTATGAAAATCACTAAGGTGTATATGTATATGCATATAAAAGGTATATATACAATATATATTATGTCAGGCTGCATTAAATATATTATATACTAATATATGTAGCATTATATTAATGCTACATGAAGCACAATGTTGCATTAAATCAAGTCTTTGACTCTTTGTATTTATCTAGATTGATCAGTCTTTGCAGCACCATTCATTAAGCTACCTTTCCTGCAGTACATGTTTTTGACCACTTTGCTGATATCAAATAGCTCAAATTTCCTGTTTTTTTCCTGCTCTCTATATTCTTTTCCATTTATCCACATGCCTGTATTTGCATCAGGAATAAATGAAAATTTTACAGAAGTAGCTGATTTTTTTTTTTTTTGAGACAGGGTCTCACTTGTAGTTCAGGCTAGCTCTGAGCTCACTATGTAGCCCAGGCAAGCCTCAAACTCAGCAATCCTCCTGTCTCTGCCTCCCGAGAGCTGGGATAACACACACCCGGTACTGTGGTATGTGGTGCTGATTGCTGGTTGATTGCTGGTGGGCGTGAGTCTCCACCCCCAGCATTGTATGTGGTTACCAGGGATCGAACTCAGGACCTTGCGCTTGCGAGGCAGGTGCCAGAACCACTGAGCTAACCCTCCAGCCCCAGAAGTAGCTGATTTGACCCTATCTGCGGTAGTTATCAGCCACTCCAGGGGATCTCCAAAACTACTACAGCTAGTGAGATAGTGTGACTCTTCGGCATGCACTGTTGTATCTATCGTATTCTCATATTCTACCCCCTGATTTGGGAAAGTGATTTTAAAAATTCTACTACAGTACCATAAAAAATATAAGAAGAAATAAATATAACACATATGCAAAAAATCTACATAGAAACCTGCTGTCATATTCTCATTAACTAAATAAATTTACATATAGATCTATCATTACTTGAATTTGGATTACAATACAGTGAAAATGACAATTGTCTCAAGATTCAATAATGAATTCAGTTACGGCAAAGTCCTTGGCAAAAGTGAGAATCTGACTGCTAAATTTATATGGAAAAACCAAAGTGCATAGAGTAACATTGATTGTTTACATGAAGAAAAATTAAATTATGTTTCCTGTCTGGTTTTCACCCTTGTTAAACCCATATGATTCAAGAATATTTAATTGTATTGTAAATGAAGATATATAGAGGGGAGCAGTGCCCCGACCCCCACTTGAGTGCCAACCATGATGGAGAGACACGCACACCCCGGAGGAGCACAGCATGAAGTGGCAGAGGCAGAGGCTGAGCAACTGTCTGGATCCTGGATAAGAATCCAGGGAGAGAAGGGATCAACTAGACCCCATGGCTGAGGGCATTGAGTCAAGCCCACTTGAACCCATCGTGTACCAAACACCCAGCAGTGAACAGAGAACTTGCCTGGTTCCTCATCTGCAAAGCGAACACAGACACAGCATGTCTGGGACAGTAACCACTTTCTTGGACCCCAACAGACAAGCCTCTCATGCAAGGAGAGCACCTCACAGTCCCATAGATCCTAAACCTATGCATGCAATTTTGTGACCAACTGGATCCTAAGACAGCAGATGCTGGGAACACCACTCATTCAACAACAGGAATATTTTGTTTGTGTTATTTTTAAAAACAGTCTATTTTCTTTTATTTTTAAAATTTTACTCAGTGCAGACTTGGTAGTTTTCTTCCTTTTGTCTTTTAGCTTCTTTTTTCCCCCCTTCCAACATTTTCTTTTCCTTTTTATGTCTTTTTTTCCTGTCTTTATATTCTTAGTCATTTTCTTCTTCATTTTGATTATTCATTGCTGTGACTGTTTTCTATCATTATGAATCTCCTCTCACTCCTCAATAGGACCTCACCTTCCTTTCTCTCCTGCCCATATTGCATTGATTAATCATTGAAATCTTGGTCTTCTCATGCATCTGATCCCTGTTATTCCCACCTTTACTAGTGTAACTTCTAAATTTTATACAAATAGTGTGTCAGAACAAGACAGGGACCTTGAATTCATTTTTCATGTTCTCTTGTTGCTTTTATGATGTCTCTAATTACCTGATCACCAACTATTGCCCTGTCTTCTAGATCAGACACTCTGCCTCACACCAGTCACTTCTGCTCCCCATACTTTCAACAGAATTTTTAGCTTCCTGAATTTCTCTTTGGAAATGTCTTATGGACTCCAATTCCCTTCTATGCTGGGTATTTGTTATTTGCATGTTTCTTGCAAGAAACATGCAAATTATTATAAATTATAGCTTTCTATTATAATTATAAATAAATTATTGTTTATTAAGTCTTCTTAACTCTGATCATTTCTTTCATTATCACTTGAGTAATAATATCAACTTGAGTTCACCCAACACCTTCTTGGTCTGTTTTTGTTTCTTTAACCTCTTCTATCTTTTCAGATATTTCCTCTATGTGGACCATGATTTCCTCCCCTTTGATGATCCCAGGATTAGCTTTGGTGGAATTGTGAGTTTCTAGATACATTCTGTTTCCTATTTTCTGGTTTTTTTTCCCATCCTGAAGTTTGTGGAATGATTATAGTTGGCAGCTGTGTGGCTAGTAGGGAGCCCTATTCAGTTAATATCTACTTCTTAGAGATGTACTCTGGGCATAGCTAACTATTGGCTTTTTCCTCTGTCCCAAGATACAACCACCTCCATTTTTGGAAAGGAGGTTTGCAGCTTATTTGGCCCAGTAACAAGTCTTTTGGGAATAGGAAGAAGTATTGCTTATGATTCTCAATTCTACATATTATCACATGGAGAAAAAACTGGATAGCAACAAATTTGTTTCCTTGACTACTGTAGTAAAATCAACAAGAATAGCACCCAACATAAACTAGATATTGACAAGCCCTAACTCCCCATAGTGTTCTACATAGGAAAAAGATCTATGGTTATGGTATAAGCCCTAAGACAAGCGAGATATTAATCTACAATAAATATCTACTTAGTTGAACAATTTTACCTCCATTAACAATGTAAGTGTTCAAAAATATTGCTATAAATCTATCTCTATGCCCATAGAGGTAGTCAGAATAGGACTAAATTAAGTAATAAAAGTAAGTTAGTATTACTAAGAGTTACAGAAAAAATGTAGAAGGAAACCATAAATCAAAAAAAGTAAATTATTAATAGGTAGCAAAAAAATGTAACAGTGGAGCATATTAGAACAAGAAAATAAGAGAGAAGAGTCCTAATCTAAGAAATAAACACAATCCTCTCCTCCCTCTTCATAACCTATGGTTTCTGGGTGGACATGGAAGCAGTCAGACCACGGGTCCCCTTGGGATACAGTCAGTGGGCCCGGTTCATAAGCAGAGTCTGTAAACAATGTGATCATCTTCAGATCCAGCCACCTCTGATGGCCAAACCCACTGAATGGCACCTCCCACCAGGGAATGTGGGCTCCAGTCCTTCCTGACCTGAACCTGAATTACTTAGGAGATCTGGGAATCTGTTTTTATCTTTTACCCTCTCCCAGACAGCATCCATGGTTGTCTCTCACCCTGCCTCTGTAGTAGAGTAACACGTGTTTCATATCTCAGACACACACTTTCAATCCATTCCCAACATGGTGCCTGATTAAATGCTCTCTGATAATATGCGAAGCACTGATCTGGATTTTTCTCCAAAACTTTCTGCCCATGAAGAAACTCCCCTCAGGATAGTATGCCACACTGGTTTTTGGGCAGCTCCTCCTCCTCCTCCTCCTTTTTCTTCTTTCTTTCTTTCCTTCTTTCTTCCCTTCCTTCCTTCCTTCCTTCCTTCCTTCCTTCCTTCCTTCCTTCCTTCCTTCCTTCCTTCCTT